>OZ012725.1:16647979-16910305 GCA_963942605.1 Poecilus cupreus | reverse complement strand
TTACAGTTCATTGTTGTTATTGTTATATAAGTACATTTTTGTAATCAATAAGTGTTGTAATCAATAAGAGTACACTGTTGTATTCAATACATTATTGTCATCAATACACTCATAATCTCTACATTATTATAATCAATTATTATTATTAAAATTATTGTTATGGATGTAAAAATAGTTTTTTTTAATAAATCTCTCTACACTTATTAAATCTTGAATTTTTCAAACTTTGTCTAGAATAAAACCATTTTATAATTTGTAGTTTTTCTTCATGAGCAAAATTTTCCATTTTACCAAAAATATGTGTTATTATGGTGAAATTAAAAATATAAATTTTTTTCTGACAGTTAAAATGTCATACCATTGTTTGTAATTTTGTTTAAGTCCCAAGGCTAACACTATAAATAAGCAATTTTCATATAACTAAAATAGATTTTCTCGGTTATAAAATGTCAAAAATAAAATCTGTTAAATAACTCAAATGCAGAATGTATTTGAATCTTTTTTTCCTAAAATAATATGGAAACTTTTGCGCAAGGAAAAACTGATTTTACATGTTAAACGCCTAAGGCCCATTTTTTAATTAACATCCTGTATACAGGGTGTTGACCGCGACCCCGGAACATACGACTTTAACATGTATCATACTTTCGTAATTTCCTGCTTAACTAATTATATTAGACAAAATAGGTTCAACTAAAGTTGAGAGATCATAAAATTCTACATCAGAATCAATAAACAGAATTAAATTTACATGCCCTATAACGCCAGAAATTAAATATGAAAATATTAAAAATTAGCTCAAAAATCGGGTTAGCTTTGGAAATGAAACAAAATTGTAAACAATTGGAAATGAAAAAAGTAAAATAAAATATATCATCACGCCTTTTACCCACTACAGGTGTGGCACTCTGCTTACGCAGATCTCGGTAGGTGATATATTTTATCGTATGAAGTGCGGTTACCAGCCGTCAAATCATAGCCCCCAAGGATGTTAGTGGAGGGGGAACCACAGGGGTAAATTTAAATTTGTAACTGTCGGCAGTGGGATTCGAACTGAGGATCTCACGATCCACAGTCCGACACGTTACCACGGAGCTATTTACTTGGAAATGAAAATTGTATTTATTATTAATTATTATGATAAATTGCATAATTGACTATTTTCTTTATAATATTGTTTCATTTCCAAGGCTAACCCGATTTTTGAGCTAATTTTTAATATATTCATATTTAATTTCTGGCGTTATAGGGCATGTAAATGTAAATCTGTTTATTGATTCTGAGGAAGAATTTTATGATCTCTCAACTTTATTTGAACCTTTTTTGTCTAATATAATTTGTTATGCAGGAAATGACGAAAGTATGATTTTACATGTTAAAGTCGTATGTTTCGGGGTCGCGGTCAACATTCTGTATATACAGGATGTAATATAAATAAGTACATTAAATTTAACGAGTGATACACCTTGTCTAGAACAATATTATTTATTTTCGTTTTCTCTTAAATTTTCTAGTTTTTTAGTTAAACTTCTTTCCTTTCGACGAGTTCTTTTACTGGTTAAATTTAATGTACTCATTTATGTTATATTCTGTATATAAAACTTATCTACTTAAATACTCGTATTAATGATCATGAGGTGGATTAGGTAATTTCTTTAAATAGGTAGGATTATTTTCAAGTGAAATCAATTATCTTTATCAATATCATAAAATATGGGGTAAATAGCTCCGTGGTAACGTGTCGGACTGTGGATCGTGAGATCCTCAGTTCGAATCCCACTGCTGACAGTTACAAATTTAAATTTACCCCTGTGGTTTCCCCTCCACTAACATCTTTGGGGGCTATGATTTGACGGCTGGTAACCGCACTTCATACGTAAAAATATATCACCTACCGAGATCTGCGTAAGCAGAGTGCCACACATATATTTATTTTATTTTTTATTTTTAATATCATAAAATATCTCGTACTTTTTTGAATTTAAAGAATAGTTCTCTATATTTCAAATTAGATTAGTGCAACTTGTCTTCATTCCTCTTAATTTGTTAATGTTCTTATTATTTCTTAATCTATCAAGACTGATGTGTTCTAATAAAAGTACCGTTATTAACTATCTTGTAACTTATATTATAAAGTGAACGGTACTTTAATTATAAATAATCTGATTTAGTTGCAATAATAATTAACTACTTATTGTTTTTCATGAAAGGATCGTGAAATAATTTGTTTCTATACCTAATGTGAAAGTTCAATTTTCTACTTCATTCTAATGCTGGAAATAACTGTTTTCTGCAAATATGTTGCAAAGTATCAAAAGTATCTGACAAAGTTGCATACTTCTGTACTTTGTGACGACGGTGAAGAAAAAATACTGTGTAAATGTTAGGGGTAATGGGGTCTTTCACCATTTAAATTTTTTTTTATGAAACTATCTAAATTGAAGACTATCTACACTTTTAAAAAGTCTTAAGTGTTATTTATTAAGCCACAATGATTTTTTTTAATGTTGTGACGTCATTATAGAGGTGTTGATATTTAAATAATTTTTGTGCGCGATTTGAAAGTTAGTTCCAAGTTGTACCGCTATTTGGTTAAGACTATAAACAGAAAATTTTTATTGGGCTTCCAAACTATCAAGAGATGGCGCTGATCACAAATCTCTAGCGGTACATGTCAGATTCATTTTGTATGGTCTTCTATGGCGAATGCGTGCTCTAGTTGTGGTAATTTGTGTTTTATTAGTGTATTTGGTAGTTTTGTTTAGATTTTATTATTATTAATTATTGACTATAGTTATATTTACATTAGCCATTAGTTGTTTTGTAGTTTTTTATTGTAGGTAAGTAGTTATTAACTGTAGCATTATTTTGTTTAAGATAGGTTATCATTTTTCTTTGTTGATATTAGTTTGTAGTTGTATATATTTTCTAGTAGTATTTAATATTAATATTTTTGTAGTTATTTGTTGTTGTTTTCAGTAGTTTTATTTTACTTTTAGTTTAAATAGTAGTATGGATTCATTTATTTGCTTAGATTTAGATAGTATATGTAAGTTCGCACGTTGCTCTTTATCTTCTAGAAGCATGGTAGAAGGCCAGCAAATAATAAATAGTGGCCACAGAATATTATGTGGAAGTACATCAACAATATCATCGCAATTTCCAATGCCGTTTTCCATGCCTTTAATTTGTCACACTGTCACACATCATTGTGACACCCCATTTATTCTTCACACAAACTAGTCTTTCACCTTTTTTTGAGAATAAATGAAATCGAACTGATCGACTTTTATTAGCAGAAGAACTGCAGCCATAAACAATGCAAATTTTTCTGTTTTTAACAGGTTTTTTTTAGAGAAAACTCTATCTTAAACTCTAATCTACAAATTAAATGTAGTACTTATTTAAATAATACGTCATAGATAAATGTAATACTTCCATTGAAATTCTATAGTCACTACTGTTGATATAAATTTAGAAAAAATAACAAATAAGTTCAAATTCTTTAAATAAATAAAAACTAAGAATAAACGTCAAAAACACAATGTACCGCGAGACGTAGTTCAGAATTCTGCCGCTAGTTAGCGTATTTTAATATTGGAAGCCCAATATATTGTATATATCCACAATTGGGATTGATTAGTTTTTGGAGCCCTATCAAGTTATTTTGAAATATCCCAGTAAATTATGGTTTAAATACAATTTTTGTTGTTGGAATAATGTTTAAAATATTACTATTTACAATTTTTGTTTGAAATATTTTTATCTTACTGTCACCATTTACGAATTACAACACGTTAAATAGAAATTATATTTCGAAAATTTCGTTTAGATATGCTAACCTGTGCTTTTTGAAAAAAAAAAAACGCCTGAAAAATGTCATTTTTTAACATGTCATAATAGTCCAGGAAATGTGTACTTTCGGGGTTACAAAAGGTCAAGGAGTGTTCTTTTTTGGTAGATTTTTAGAGTTCGGTGTCCTAATTAATATTCTGAGTTTGCGACATTGAGCGACCGCCGCTCGCGCCACCATATTGGAAAAAAGGTACCAAAAAACAGTTTTTCGAGAATATCTTCTCTCCAGCACCACTTATTGAGCGTAAAATTCCCTACAACTTATATAAACATTTTCCAATCAGATGAGTAGTACACAAGTTACAGTGGAGTTAAACTCTGCAAATTTCTGCAATTCGCAAAATCGCTATATTTTTTCACGAAACAGAAAATATCGATTACTTAATACGCATTATTGTCTATTCATTTGCGCACAATAAATTGATGGTATTTACAGGAGTTTTAGATTACATCCAGTGGCGTATTTACGGGGGGGGATAAGGGGGATATATCCCCCCCCATGATCCCGAGCGGAAGTAAAAATAAATATCTACATATAAAAATACATGCAGTATATCTTAAATACTTAATACTTACGTCGTTACGTCATCAGTTGTTAAGTTTTTTTAAATGCAGGCATAGTCATTGTAAATTTGTATAATCTAGTTCTATTCCGGTTCCGGTACGCAGTACTATGAGTAAAATGCTAAGATATTTTTATGCTGCGTACTTGCTTAGCGTAAAACTAAAAACATGCGTCGATCGCCGAGATAAAACGTTGTGCCGGTCGCCGATCGCCGACGATAAACGAAACGTCGATTCCGATACACAAAAGATCGCTAGCGGTAGTCCACCAATATTTTATTTTATTAACAATATTCGCGAATAATGAGTAAGCAAACTAAACAAAGCAAATTATTCAATTTCTTTAAAAAAAATAAAAATTGACGTTGACGATGACGAGGGCGCGTCTACGTCTACCTCAAGTGCTGAGAAAGTTGTGTTATCAGTAATAAACGAAGAAAGAGTTGATGCAAAGGAAGCCAATGATGAAGCCGTACATCCACAAGATATTGGAATTTTTTTGCACAAAATAGTGCCAAATAAAATCAATGTTATTAAATATCTTTGGTTTCCCCCACCACCATATGCTTTTCCGGATTTCTATATCGTAGAGAATAAAATTCTACATATTTTGAGTACCATATAACATTTTTGTGTTAAAAATTTTTTCATCCCCCCCCAAGGCTTATGTCTGGATACGCCACTGATTACATCATATGATTTTCTCTTAGATCTAAACGAATATTAGCGAACAGGATTTCGGGATAGATCAATCCAACATAATTTCGGTTTGGGCCAATACAAAAGACCGTTGGAAAATCTGATATTAGCGTGAAACTGCATTCACATTACAACTTATTGCTGTTGTCTTGCAGTGGCATTGCTCTTACGTTGCTAGTGTATGTTATTTGACTAGTGCTACAGCGTACAGTCGTTTACAATGACTTGTTGCTGTTGTAGCGCTGTTGCGTTGCTGCAGTATGTAAAGTCCAAACTCAGCCAATGCAGTAGCAAAGCAACGGAAGCAACGGCCAATCAGTAAGCGCTATGAAATGACGTGTTGGCACTTAACCTAAAATATGTATATATTACAACTGAACTAGACTTCCCAAAAGTGTAAAAATAATGGTGCTAATACAAAAATATCCGGGCAATCGAATGTTGATAACCGATAGTCGATATTTTGGTCCGTTAAAAAATGTCAGCCGTTTTTGTGTATTAACACAAATTTATGACTTGGTTTTTTTTTATTATTTATTATATTTTTATTTTCTCGAGTTTCCCGAATACTATAACACTTACACAAAAATTATTAAGAACCTTTTCTCTAGAGAATTTTGCGGTCTATAATTTTTGTAATAACTATTTTCAACTTGGATGGCGCTGGAAAGAAGATATTCTCAGTAATAATATAACAAGAGAGTGAGAATAAATTGAAAATAATTTGACAGATCTTTCGAAAACTTGTTGCCAGGCAATAGCCACGAAAGCCCGTAGGGCTTGAGTGGCTATTGCCAAATGGCGACAAGTTTGAGAAAGATACTGGAGAATTATTTTCTAATTTATCGAACTCTCGAGTTGTATTTAATTAGATTATTTTTTGATTTCATCATCAGGCACGTCACTAAATCTATCTTTTTTGCTCATTTTTACTTGTGTTGATGATATCTATCTGACATCTGACATCTGTCAATAAAAACAAAAAAGCTACAGAGAAAATTGCCGGGAATAATCACAAGAGCATTATTCTCAGTATAATAATGACAGGATTGGTTAAAACGCAGACACGTGACATACAATAACGCATTTGATTGGTTTAAAGAAACGTCAAAAAATAATCGAAAAACTGTTTTTTATACCTTTTTTTCAATATGGCGGCGCGAGCGGCGATAGCTCAAGGTCGCAAACTCAGAATATTAATTAGGACATCGAACTGTAAAAATCTACCAAAGATGCAAACTCCTTGACCTTTTGTAATGAATGCCCATTTTTATGTCTTCATTGCCTGGACTATAATTGAAAACTACATTTCTTGAGGGGATGAACGTTTTTAAGTTGTTGTTTGAAAACAAAAACAAATCTATGGCAGGAGATATTGTGGTGCCCACAACAGTTTATTTTTCCTGAATTCACCGATATAAACATATCATATTTCAATATAACAGAATAACTGAATAAAAATTAAAGTTAAATTTACATGTATTTGATTGATATCTGAGTGAAATAAGAGAGCTTTGTACAGAAAAGAACTGAACATATATTATTCTATTTACCATTGTTCCGTTTTTATTTCTTTTGGTTATTCTTTCAATTTTAAGTAAATGAAAATGTTGTATACAATACAATGTTAATTTTTTCATATAGATATATGTCCTTCCCTATTGATTTTAGAGCAAAATACTTCAAACAAATCTCGTATAGTCTATTCCACGAGACCTTTCATTAAAGGGACATAAATCCACGTGGTTTCCTGTGACTGGTCTTCGAAAACGTGCTAAACACTATGTGAAATACAAACACTGTTAAAATGTCATACGACACTTTACCGTTTTGTGTTATATGTAGGTATAGCATTGCCCATGCAGACTGCATTTTTATTTTATCTTGTTGCTTCTACATTTTGTATATTAGAAATATTTAAGCTTTAATTTATATAGCTGGTGGTGGAATTACAGTTGAGCATATAAATTAGTTCAAAATTCTGAGCGTATACCGCCGAATGTTTGTAATGTTACACTGTATTATTTTAACCAATCACAGTACTATATTTGTCCCTTTAAAGAAAGGTCTCGTGGAATAGAAAATAGATAATTGAATTCTGCATCTAAGTCACGTATCACATTTTATTTTACACCTTTGGTAACATGTAAAATCAAATTTAAAATGGTATAAAAATGCTCATTTGTAGTGACAGCCATGGAAAAATTGTTGTGTATATTTCTGTAATATTTGTTTAAGTATAGACAACCATCATGACCACTGTTAACTTTTAACAATTGTTAGCTAACAATGTAGTTAATAACAGTGGCGGCTCGTGACTTTATTTAGGTAAGGGCTGCGAAAAAAAAAAACTGACATTACTTTAATATTGTTTTATTTTTAAAGTAAAAACAAAGTCATTAAAGCTAAGTGGATTTTTTATTTATTTTTAAAAATAAAATCATTTCGTCGTTCTTTTTGCATAAAGAAATGCTCTATGACACGAGTATTTAAAAATTTCTTCTATTAAATAATAGGTTTTCCAATAAAGACTGTACTAAATTCATTTTATCTTGTTTTTTTATAATAATTATAATCTATTTATTTATATATTAATAATTAGTTATTTATTTAATCTAAAACATCAAAACTTTATTATTATATAACAATTTAATAACAATATACCTTTGAAAAATGCGTATTTTAGTCTACAACTTTGCTTTTACTACACTCATTCCATCTATTATGGATATGGCGCTGCGATATTCGCAGCTCCAGGCTCCCTCTAAACCTACACAGTGTTCCCTTCACTGCACGCCCCGCTGTGCCCATACTTTTGGAATATCAAGGAGCTGTTTAGAGAACAGCTCTTAGTGTGGTGGGGATAAAGGTGCTGCGTATAGCAACTCTATGCATCGGTGTATAACAAATAGTATATATCACAAGGGCAACATTTTCAAATTTAACAAAATAGTTTATATAAATTATACAATATTGTTGTTATTAGAAGCCCCGCAGCCCTTACCCACGAGCCGCCACTGGTTAATAACCCTTTAAGCAACTGGTACAGATAGTTTCCTGTCAGCTAAGCTAAAAACTCTCGTTACATTAGAGAAAAATTGGCATAGTATGACCTAATATACTCCTTCGAAGAAGACACATACAAGTGGAATATTGTAGAGGTTTTTGTTTTTCCAAATGGTGCATAGATCACTTGGTATGAACGAAAGAATAAAATGACGAGTTTACTTTACAAAGTTAAAAGGTTGCAAATGCAGAAATGATACGCACCATAACTAGTAAAACATCAGTGAAATGGCCTACTTTGATGTGTATGTATACTCACTTCTCCACCACGAGGTCTCGGGCACTTGTCGGTTCTCTTCGTGATCAAGGTCGGGCGGCTGACGGTCGAGGTCGGCGTCGCTCATGTCCGGGTCGTGCAGAGCGAGGAGGCGGTCGAGCGTCGCGGCGCTGCCTTGCAGAGGCGAGTGCGCCTTGCTCACGTAATCGGCGCAGCGGTACAGCAGGTACCACACGTTCGCCTGTAGTAGGTACCGAGCGGTTGATCCACCGCCCTCCAACATTGCCCACACTACATTCACTACTGCCTGGAACATGACATACACACATGCATAATAACCTTAATATACTGTTCAAGTTTTTACACTGGCCCTGAATCACTCAGTACAGTTTACTGAAATCTTTACGAACGCGTTACGATTAAATTAACTGTACAAGGAAACCATAAGTGTTTGAAGTGTATATCATTTACATAAGGAAGCATTTAATTTCTTTAATGTACGGTTGCACTAGTATATTGATAACTTCTATTAGTGCAGGTCACAAGATATTAATCTATTGCTCTTTCTTCCGAAATCATGCATATTGTAAATATTGTGCCAGATTTTCATTTTCATTTAATTTAATAATATATAAGATAACCAACTTTTATCTTAACGAATTTTATTCAAAAATAAAGAAGCTCTTATGATCATGATGTAGTAACATAGATTTCAAAAGATTATTGAAGAAATATTTTCCCTGTGGAATCTGTTTTTTAAACAAACGACTTAACTGGGTCTTCTTTTCTTCATTTTTAAATTATAAAATGATATGATGAACACATAATTAATAGTTATATCACGAGTGCTAAGAATTTAATCGATTAATTCCCAGTTGCACCAACGATGGTTAAATTTTAAACTTGGTTTAAATAAATAAAAGCAAATCGAAGTTATAATGTCATATGGAGTAATTGACATTGATGTCAAAAATTAGATGAACTTTTATTTATTTAAACCAAGTTTAAAATTTAACTAACGTTGGTGCAACCGGGCATAAAACTGATATGTCTAGCTTATGCAAAAAATTTTGCTTAAAAAGTGTTTGAGTACATAATAATTTTATCTTTAATTTAATCGATTCAATTCTTTAGCACGAGGGGTATATGTCAAGATTATTTCATGAATTCATAGCATAAGCTTTGATACTTGCCGAAGAAATTGTACTAAAACGTTGATTTTGACACATTTTCACATAAATAAATATATATAGTGTAACTATAGCAAATTGATTGTTTTTCTTTTTACTTGTCAAATAAATGTCAGAAATTTGTAAATAAAAATAGCTTAAATTGAATAATTTAGCATGTTTAAAGATATAGAATACCAGTAAAAATAAAAAACATGTAAGTATCTTGCTTCTGCAACTAATTATCCGGCTAAATATGCCTTCAAAATGTTCAAAATTTGCATATAAAAGCTAGCTTCAATTTAATCGCGATTAAACAGCATGGTGCTGTTTAATCACTTATCTAAAATGCACAACAATGGAAAATGAGATATTCTGATTGGCCAAATTTGTAATGAGTGAAATAATCACTTTTATATGATCATCATCACTATTTAAAATACTCCATGCTTGCAAAGCATAAATCGCGGAACTATTTAGGTATTTGTTATTCCAATATTTAAATTAACAGACTTAAATGTGACACATGACGTGCTTTGGTGCATGTATTCATTTTCATTTAATTTAATATTGTAATGTAGAGATAAATTAAATTTAAATTAAAGTTTAAAATTAAATTAAGGGCCGATATTTCCATCTACGAATAAAGTACCGAATAAATGAAAAATGTCGCATCGAAATCATAGGTCAAATGATACTTATTGTTCTAGTTGTCATTTTTTGATGCGTATTTTTTTATTTATTCGACGGATAACTTATTCGGAAGTTTATTCGTAGATGGAAATATCGGCCCTAAATGAAAATGAAAATGGCTGCTTGAATTCGGCATTACTGAAATAGATTCTTTTCATTTGTTTTAATGAATGTATGTCATGGAATGGTTCAATCTAGTCGTGTACATGAGCACATGCTAATGAAACGTGATTGATTTGACCCAGCTACCTTGGCTCTGACTAATTCTAGCTTTAAAGTAAATTAAAATAACATGAGTGTTGTGTTTATATCTATAAAATCCAGAGAAAAGAGAATTTATAATAAAGTTTATTATCATTCACACCTACATGAGCATACTGTACTAAGTAACATTGTATGTTCGTCCTGAACTTTACATTATTTTTTTGATTAAACAACTACTAGGCAAACATAATAAAAGTTACAATATTGGTCTGGGTCAAGGGTAATTTTATAAGCGTGTTTCTTCGTCTTATGTTTGTGATTTTCCAAATCATGATTCGATTGAACATGATTCGTTTGAATCATGATTAAAATGGAATACCAAAGAAACAATTAAAAATTAATTATGATTTAAATTCAATCCATAAACTCATACAGAGTGGTCCATCGGTATTTATTTTTTATTTTATGCAATTATTATAAATATTACCGAAAATTTTTTCAGGCAAAGTTTATTTTATATTAAAATGCCCATGTAACCGCAGTATAAGTTTTTCTACCGGGTGCTCCATTTTCGCGCAATGGTATGCAACCTAGTATTTTAAAATTATTCTATTATTCTACATGTTTTTGTTTTTTAATAAAATGTTTAGATTTTATACTAAATTTGAAATTAATTATAATTGTCATCAGAATAATTAAAAATTGTTCTTAACATTGCACTCAGAAAGGAGTGATTCTGAAAAAAAAATTATTATAACAAAACTATAAATTACATTATTAGGTATACGTACATCGTAACATGCATTT
Source organism: Poecilus cupreus (assembly GCA_963942605.1). Classification (NCBI taxonomy): domain Eukaryota; kingdom Metazoa; phylum Arthropoda; class Insecta; order Coleoptera; family Carabidae; genus Poecilus; species Poecilus cupreus. The sequence continues at coordinate 16,899,031 of OZ012725.1, read as the reverse complement.
ACAAATATTACTCATACAATTAAAGTAGGAAAATTAATTTAATAACCGTTGTTACACTAATGCCCGGTTACACCAAAGTTAGTTAATATTTAAACTTGGTTTAAGTAAATAAAAGCGAATCTAATTTTTGACATCAATGTCAATTACTGCATATGACATATAACTTCGATATGCTTTTATTTATATAAACCAAGTTTAAAATTTAACTAACGTTGGTGCAAATGGGCATAAGATAAAAAAAATTTGCCACTTCTAAATAAGTATGCGTCCTTCAGGCTCTGTGCAGTAACTGTAACATTTAGCCTACTTCCTATTGACTACTGCATTCGAAAAATTAAATGTTATTTATTTTCAGTAATCGACCTTATATTTATTAGGAATTTTATAGAAAAATATCACATGAGTGTATTTTAATGATTTATAAATTAACAGTTTATCTTTGTGACGGAAATCTCTCAGCCGGTCGTTAAACTATCGATGGTTAAACATGAATACATTCTCAAGTCATTTGTATATTTACTTTGCTACTGTAACTAGACGTGATGGTATGTTGCATTTTGATATTGTGTTTGATGAGTGTGTATGATGTCTTATGTCGTTCTGTCCTTCACGCTTATAGACAAAAATAGCCAGTGGTTCTAACTTGTTAGTTTTACTACCTGGTGAATACATGCAATAAAACTGTGTTTGAATTTTTAACTTAAGTCTTAAAATAACATCAATCATGTACTACGTGTTAAGCTCTATACATGTACTTACATACAATTTACAATGTGTGAAACAGACTTGTAATAAAATGAAATGATTTTTTTTTGCATTTAGCTTCAATGAAAATAATATGGCATCTGAACTAAATAAAACTACTTAAATAATATTATAATATAATTTTATAAATTTTACTATCAATTTGGTCATTATGACAATATGCTACAAAATGTTTACCCTAAATTGAGTCGATAAATACAAATTAGAAACATTGAATTCTATACATTCTATAAATTAGCAGTTCTGATATATACACACCGGTAAAATTATGAAAACACCAAAAAAAGTAATTGTTTGAGATTTTTTCAATGTTTTATAATGATTTCCAATTTTGGTGGCTAAAATTTTAGTAAAATTACTAGCGGTCCGACCTGCTTCGCAGGTCTGACCCCTAGGCTCCGCGACACTAAAGAAGATAGCAGTCTCTTTGTTCCTCGCTTCCAAGTCAGTAAATTAGCGAAGAAAACCCATCACTTCGTTCCTCGCTTTCATGTCAGTACAATGGCAAGGAAAGCTCGTCACTTCGTTCCTCGCTTTCATGTCAGTGTCTCTTAACTTCCCATCCCTAAAACAGTTCATTTAATATCCCTAAGTTAAGTTTCTAGTAATTTCCACAAAAGCAATTGCTGATCGTAATTATTTGTGATAAAGAAGGTTCATCACTACTTTTTCCAACTTTTTGAGCCTGAAACGTTACATTCATTACTTCACAAGCTAGCTTTAGGGGAATTTTCAGAATAGCATTTGCCAATCGTACAGATTTATAATAAAGATGGCTCAATATTTTACTTCTAAAACATTTTACTTGGTACCCCACAGGTCGCAAATATTCATGAATTGTAAGGAAAAATAATTGCCGATCAGAATCGGTTTGCGAAAAAAATTACAACAAACACAATTATTAAATTTTCCGTGGATACTCGTATTACCAAGACCAAGTGTTTCAATTTTTACCCTTGCAATAGATTTCAAGTGACTTAAAAATATGATTATCTGGGAACTCTTAAAACATTTCATTTCATACACCACAATTTAGATACCTAAAAAAAAAATTAAAAAATTTAAATTAAACACAAATTACATTAATATTTGATCATATAACAAATATTTTGCCAATCTGACATTTCTATTGTCTTCTTGGCAATTTAAAAATACCGCCAATAATAATGTATAATAATTTGCATTCCACATTGTCGACTTTACCTAATCTAACGTCAAAGTAGAATAAAATCGTGAAATTGTAATGGAATTTTTTTCCTTTAAATTTCGCGGTTTTTAAAATTTTTATAAAATTTTATCGTGTAATACCAACCAACCAGTCTTACGTTATCTTGTCTGTTACATTTCAAAGTACAATCAAAGCTAAAAAATTTAAACTTGTCTATTCAAGATTCTCATTTGATACCAAACACTATATTTTTGTGATGTCTTTTATGAAAATAATCGACAGCCGCCATTTTTTATATTATCATTTGTCCCGTCTATTCGACATCTTTCTTTGGATACCCAAAAAGTGATTTTAAAAAAATTATTAAATCAAACACAACTTAATTAATATTTGATCATGTGATAAATAATTTTGTTAATCTGATATTTCCATTGGTAATTTTAAAATATTATCAATAATAATGTACAATAATTTGAATTCTCCTTTGTCGACAAATTTGACGGATTTACTTTATTATTACTAAATTTGATCGTGTAATACCAAAGTAACTTAATAGTCAAGTAAAATGAAAAAAAAGGTTGGAAACTTTTTTTTCTCTAAATTTCATGGTTTTATTTTATTTTTATTAAATTTGATTATGTTACAAAGACTTCTCTAAATTTGACATTTCTATTATTATCTTGTCAAATTAAAAGAACCGTCAATAATAATATATAATAAATTGCCCCCTACATTGTCGACAAATTTAACGCATTTACTTTATTTTTAATAAATTTGTCATGTAATAGCGACTTTTCCTAGTTTAAAGAAAAAGTAGCATCAAAATGAAATTTTTTTATTTTACAACTGAAAATGTAGAAATATAAATTGATAGTCTTAATTAACTTCCAATTAATACCAAACAATTGGCGAAGCAAGCTCGTCACTACGTTCCTCGCTTCCATGTCAGTACATTGACGAAGCAAGCTCGTCACTTCGTTCCTCGCTTCCATGTCAGTACATTAACGAAGAAAGCTCGTCACTTCATTCCTCGCTTCCATGTCAGTGCATCGACGAAGCAAGCTCGTCACTACGTTCCTCGCTTCCATGTCAGTACATTGACGAAGAAAGCTCGTCACTTCGTTCCTAACTTTCAAGTCAGTTCATGGGCAAGACAAACTCGTCACTTCGTTTCTCGCTTTTATGTTACTACTATTTGGCACTTTAGTTTAAATCTCTTCCGTAAGATATTTAAATCAATACCAAACACGTAAGAATTTAAATAACATTTATAAAAAAACAATTGATGATTTACCAAAATAACTTTTTGACACTTGAGTTGTAATATCCTTCATGAGACTTTTAATTTGATACCCAATCACGGTAGGATTTAAATAACATATATCTTCTCTGCGAGACCTTTTATTTAATACCAAACACGGTGGGATTTAAATAATTTTTATAGAAAACAATTAACAATCGTCCAAAACAATTTTTTGACACTTGAGTCTCTGCGAGATCTTTAATTGAATACCAAACACGGTAGGAATTAAATAACATATATACAAAACAATTAACGATCGTCCAAAACAACTATTTGACACTTGAGTTCAAATCTCTTCCGCGAGACCTTTAATTTGATACCAAACACGGTAGGATTTAAATAATATTTATAAAAAACAATTGACAATCGTCCAAAATAACTTTTTGACACTTGAGTTCAAATCTGCTCCGCGAGACCTTTAATTTGATACCAAACACGGTAGGAATTAAATAACATACATACAAAACAATTAACGATCGTCAAAAACAACTTTTAGACACTTGAGTTCAAATTTCTTCCGCGAGACCTTTAATTTGATACCAAACACGGTAGGATTTAAATAATAATTATAAAAAACAATTGACAATCGTCCAAAATAACTTTTTGACACTTCAGTTTAAATCTTCTCTGAGAGACCTTTTATTTCATACTAAACACGGTAGGATTTAAATAATTTTTATAGAAAACAATTGACAATCGTCCAATACAACTTTTTGACACTTGAGTTGTAATATCCTTATGAGGCCTTTAATTAGATACCAAACACGGTAGGATTTAAATAATTTTTATAGAAAACAATTGACAATCGTCCAAAACAACTTTTTGACACTTTAGTTCAAATCTCCTCTGCGAGACCTTTAATTCAATACCAAACTCGGTAGCATTTAAATAAATAATTTTTATAAAAAACAATTGACAATCGTCCAAAATAACCGCAGGATTCGAAATAAAAAACAACTGATGATAAAAAAATAATTCTGAAATTGATTATAAATATTTAAAACGAACTTTTTATATTAGAAAAGTAATGAACTTATTTCAATTTTACCGCCTTAAATACTTAGAAGCATCGAGGTTGTCGAGCAGAGACATCTGTTTTATTTTTTGAGAAAAAAAAGAAACTATATATGAAGTGAAAAATAAATTTTAACTTTTTTGCATTAGATAAGAAATTAACCCATTTGAATTTTACCGCCTAAAATCCTTAAATGAATCGAGGTTGACGAACAGAGACATCTGTCATATTTATTTTGAATGGAAAAAATATAAGAAAAAAATTCACATTTAAAAAATCTACAATATAGAAAATATGTTTCCTCATTTATTCTAAACACAGATAAATATACAAAACTTTTTCATTTGGTCTAGAATTAATTCAATTTATACTTACAGTTTCAAACAGATATGTCAAAAATGACAGGATGAACACAAATTCGTGAAAAGTGACAGCAACAATTTTAATTTTTTATATTGACTTTGAATATATTTACATTATAGTACACATGTTCACTCATTTATTTAAACACAGATAAATTTACAAAACATCTTCAACTTGTCTAGAATTAATGTAATTTGTACTCAAAATTTGAAACAGATCTGTCATATATGTCAAATTGAACAAAAATTTGTGAAAAGTTACAACTACAATCAACAAAGTACACTTTCGTAGCAACCCGAGGCCCCCCTTGATGGAAAAATTTAATGTCTTTCGGATTTAATATTTCGTACATCATGTGTAAGAAAAATATGAGACACGCAAAAGGCACTGTTCCACAGGGACCTTTAACACCCAAAAAAGTTTCACCCGAATCCACCCAACCGTCTAGGCTGTAGAGGTGGCCGATGGCCGTTGTTAGATTGGCTAAAATATAGAGTGACAGCTCAGACCCACGCCGATTAGTATATAGGACTAGCGGTCCGACCTGCTTCGCAGGTCTGACCCCTAGGCTCCGCGACACTGAAGAAGATAGCAGTCTCTATGTTCCTCGCTTCCAAGTCAGTAAATTGGCGAAGAAAACTCGTCACTTCGTTCCTCGCTTTCATGTCAATACATTAGCTTCCCGTCCCTAAAACAGTTCATTTAATACCCCTAAGTTGAGTTTCTAGTAATTTCCACAAAATCAATTGCTGATCGTAACTATTTGTGATAAAGAAGGTTCATCACTACTTTTTCCAACTTTTTGAGCCTGAAACGTTACATTCAATACTTCACAAGTTAGGTTTAGGGAAATATTGATTTATAATAAAGATGGGTCATTACCAAGTTCCTCAACATTTCACTTCTAAAACATTTTACTTGGTACCCCGCCGGTCGCATTTTAATGAATTTCAAAGAAAAATAATTGCCGAACGTAATTAGTTTGCGAAAAAAATTACAACAAACACAATTAATATATTTTCCGCGGATATTACCATTAATTTTTACCCCTGCAATAGATTTCAAGTGACATAATTTGGGTTAAAAATATTTCACTTCGACCTTTTATTTCGTTAACCAATAATTGATTTTTAAAAGAAATTTAAATTAAACACAACTTGCATTGTATATTTGATCATATAATAAAGATTTTTGTCAATCTGATAATGCTATTGTCTTCTTCGTAATTTAAAAATACCGGCAATAACGATGTGTAATAATTAGCACTCCACATGGTCGACAAATTTGCAGATATACATTATTTTTACTAAATATAATGGTGTAATACCGACTTTACTTAACCTAACGTCAAAGTAGAATCCAAAGATATTATAACGGAAATTTTTTCTTTTTTAATTTCGTGGTTTTTTTAAATTATTATAAAATTTGATCGTGTAATACCAACCTTATCCAGTCTTACCTTTGCTTGTCAGTTTGTCTCATTCTCAAATACTATATTTTTCTGATGTCTTTTATGAAAACATTTCTTTTATTATCATTTGTCCCGTCTATTTGACACCTTTCTTTGGATACCCAAAAAGTGATTTTTAAAAGAGATTTAAATCAAACACAACTTAATTAATATTTGATCATGTAATAAAGACTTTTGTCATTCTGACATTTCTATTGTCTTCTTGATAATTAAAAATATTTTCAATAATAATGTACAATAATTTGCATTCTCCTTTGCCGACAAATTTGGCGGATTTATTTTATTATTACTAAATCTGATCGTGTAATACCAACTTTATTTAGTCTAACATCCATTAAAATCAAATAAAAAAAAATCTGATGTGTCCAACACATAACCTCCCGCCCAATACTACTCTTAAACGGTACAAAATAGTATTTGATAGCGGTCCGATCTGCTTCGCAGTTCTGCCCCCCAGGCTCCGCGTCACTGAAGAAGATTTTAACTGAAAATGTAGAAAAATGAATTGAGTATTCTTAAATAACTTCCAATTTATACCAAACAATTGGCGAAGCAAGCTCGTCACTACGTTCCTCGCTTCCATGTCAGTATATTGACGAAGAAAGCTCGTCACTTCGTTCCTCGCTTCCATGTCAGTATTAGACAAAGAGAGCTCGTCACTTCGTTCCTCGCTTTCAAGTCAGTGCATCGGCGAAGCAAGCTCGTCACTATGTTCCCGCTTTTATGTTACTACTTTGGCACTTTAGTTTAAATCTATTCCGTGAGATATTTAATTCAATACCATATACGTTGGGTTTTAATTAACATTTATAAAAAAACAATTGACGATTTACCAAAATAACGTTTTGACACTTGAGTTGAAATATCCTTCATGAGATTTTTAATTTGATACCAAACACGGTTGGATTTAACTAATATCACTGAATACACAATAATATGTATACTCACTGCTAATATTTATAAAAAAACAATTGACAATCGTCCAAAACAACTTTTTGACACTTGAGTCCGAATCTCCTCCGCAAAACCTTTAATTTGATACCAAACACGGTAGGATTTAAATAATATTTATAGAAAACAATTGACAATCGTCCAAAACAACTTTTTGACACTTGAGTCCAAATCTCCTCCGCGAGACCTTTAATTTGATACCAAACACGGTAGGATTTAAATAATATTTATAAAAAACAATTGACAATCGTCCAAAACAACTTTTTGACACTTGAGTTCAAATCTTCTCTGCGAGACCTTTTATTAAATACCAAACACGGTAGGATTTATATAATATTTATAGAAAACAATTGAAAATCGTCCAAAACAACTTTTTGACACTTGAGTTTAAATCTTCTCTGCAAGACCTTTTATTAAATACCAAACACGGTAGGATTTAAATAACATTTAAAAAAAACAATAGACTATCGTCCTCTTTATGACACTTTATTTTAAATCTCTAACGTGAATCTTTTAATTTAGTACCAAACACGGCAGGATTAGAAATAAAAACTGATGATAAAAAAAATAATTCTGAAATTGATTATAAATATTTAAAACGAACTTTTTATATTAGATAAGTAATGAACTTATTTAAATTTTACCGCCTAAAATACTTAAGCATCGAGGTTGTCGAGCAGAGACATCTGTTGTATTATTTGAGAAGGAAAAGAAACCATATATAAAATGGAAAATAATTTTCAACTTTTTTGTGTTGGATAAGAAATTATCTCATTTGAATTTTACCGCCTAAAATCCTTAAAGAATCGAAGTTGACGAACACAGACATCTGTCATATTAATTTTAAATTTGAAAAAAATATAAAAAAAAATTCACATTTAAAAAATTTACAAATTAGTAAATATATTTGCTCTTTTATTCTAAACACATATAAATTTACAAAACTTTTTCATTTGATCCAGAATTAATTCAATTTATACTTACAGTTTCAAACAGATATGTCAAAAATGACAGGATGAACACAAATTCGTGAAAAGTGGCAGCTACAATTTTAATTTTTCAAATTCACTTTTAATATATTTACATTATAGTACACATGTTCAATCATTTATTTTAAACACAGATAAATTTACAAAACATCTTCAACTTGTCTAGAATTAATGTAATTTTTACTCAAAATTTGAAATAGATCTGTCATATATGTCAAATTGAACAGAAATTTGTGAAAAGTTACAACTACAATCAACAAAGTACACTTTCGTAGCAACCCGAGGCCCCCCTTGATGGAAAATTTTAATGTCTTTCGCATTTAATATTTCGCACATCATGTGTAAGAAAAATATGAGACACGCAAAAGGCACTGTTCCACAGGGACCTTAAACAGCCAAAAAAAGTTTCATCCAAATACATGAAACCGTCTAGGCTGTAGAGGTGGCCGATGGCCGTTGTTAGATTGGCTAAAATATAGAGTGACAGTTCAGACCCACGCCGATTAGTATATAGGACTAGCGGTCCGACCTGCTTCGCAGGTCTGACCCCTAGGCTCCGCGACACTAAAGAAGATAGCAGTCTCTTTGTTCCTCGCTTCCAAGACAGTAAATTGGCGAAGAAAACACATCACTTCATTCCTCGCTTTCATGTCAGTACAATGGCGAGGAAAGCTCGTCACTTCGTTCCTCGCTTTCATGTCAGTGTCTCTTAACTTCCCATCCCTAAAACAGTTCATTTAATATCCCTAAGATAAGTTTCTAGTAATTTCCACAAAAGCAATTGCTGATCGTAATTATTTGTGATAAAGAAGGTTCATCACTACTTTTTCCAACTTTTTGAGCCTGAAACGTTACATTCAATACTTCACAAGCTAGCTTTAGGGGAATTTTCAGAATAGCATTTGCCAATCGTACTGATTTATAATAAAGATGGCTCAATATTTCACTTCTAAAACATTTTACTTGGTACCCCACAGGTTGCAAATATTCATGAATTGTAAGGAAAAATAATTGCCGATCAGAATCGGTTTGCGAAAAAAATTACAACACAATTATTAAATTTTCCGTGGATACTCGTATTACCAAGACCAAGTGCTTGAATTTTTACCCTTGCAATAGATTTCAAGTGACTTAAAAAAATGATTAACTGGGAACTCTTAAAACATTTTATTTCATACACCACAAGTTAGATACCTAAAAAAAAATTTAAGAATTTAAAATAAACACAAATTACATTAATATTTGATCATATAACAAATATTTTGCCAATCTGACATTCCTATTGTCTTCTTGGCAATTTAAAAATACCGCCAATAATAATGTATAATAATTTGCATTCCACATTGTCGACTTTACCTAATCTAACGTCAAGTCAAAGTAGAATAAAATCGTGAAATTGTAATGGACTTTTTTTCATTTAAATTTCGCGGTTTTTAAAATTTTTAGGTATAAAATTTGATCGTGTAATACCAACCAACCAGTCTTACGTTATCTTGTCAGTTACATTTTAAAGTACAATCAAAGCAAAAAAATTTTAACTTGTCTATTCAAGATTCTCATTTGATACCAAACATTATATTTTTGTGATGTTTTTTATGAAAATATTCGACAGCCGCCAATTTTTATATTATCATTCGACATCTTTTTTTGGATACCCAAAAAGTGATTTTAAAAAATAATTAAATCAAACACAACTTAATTAATATTTGATCATGTGATAAATAATTTTGTCAATCTGATTTTTCTATTGGTAATTTTAAAATATCAATAATAATGTACAATAATTTGCATTCTCTTTTGTCTACAAATTTGACGGATTTACTTTATTATTACTAAATTTGATCGTGTAATACCAAAGTTACTTATTGTAAAGTCAAGTAAAATAAAAAAAAAAGGTTGGAAACTTTTTTTTCTCAAAATTTCATATTTTTATTTTATTTTTATTAAATTTGATTATGTTACAAAGACTTCTCTAAATCTGACATTTCTATCATTATCTTGTCAATTTAAAAGAACCGTCAATAATAATATATAATAAAATGCACCCTACATTATCGACAAATTTAATGCATTTACTTTATTTTTAATAAATTTGTCGTGTAATAGCGACTTTTCCTAGTTTAAAGTAAAAGTAGCATCAAAATGAAAATTTTTTATTGTACAACTGAAAATGTAGAAATATAAATTGATAGTCTTTAATAACTTCCAATTAATACCAAACAATTGGCGAAGGAAGCTCGTCACTACGTTTCTCGCTTTCATGTCAGTACATTGACGAAGAAAGCTCGTCACTTCGTTCCTCGCTTCCATGTCAGTGCATCGACGAAGCAAGCTCGTCACTACGTTCCTCGCTTCCATGTCAGTACATTGACGAAGAAAGCTCGTCACTTCGTTCCTCGCTTTCAAGTCAGTGCATGGGCAAAGCAAGCTCGTCACTTTGTTTCTCGCTTTTATGTTACTACTATTTGGCACTTCAATTTAAATCTCTTCCGTGAGATATTTAATTCAATACCAAACACGTAAGGATTTAAATAACATTTATAAAAAAACAATTGATGATTTACAAAAATAACTTTTTGACACTTAAGTTGAAATATCCTTCATGAGACTTTTAATTTCATACCAATCACGGTAGGATTTAAATAACATATATCTTCTTTGCGAGACCTTTTATTTAATACCAAACACGGTAGGATTTAAATAATTTTTATAGAAAACAATTGACAATCGTCCAAAACGATTTTTTGACACTTGAGTTCAAATCTACTCTGCGAGATCTTTAATTGAATACCAAACACGGTAGGAATTAAATAACATATATACAAAACAATTAACGATCGTCCAAAACAACTATTTGACACTTGAGTTCAAATCTCTTCCGCGAGACCTTTAATTTGAAACCAAACACGGTAGGATTTAAATAATATTTATAAAAAATAATTGACAATCGACCAAAATAACTTTTTGACACTTGAGTTCAAATCTCCTCCGCGAGACCTTTAATTTGATACCAAACACGGTAGGAATTAAATAACATATATACAAAACAATTAACGATCGTGCAAAACAACTTTTTGACACTTGAGTTCAAATCTCTTTCGCGAGACCTTTAATTTGATACCAAACACGGTAGGATTTAAATAATATTTATAAAAAACAATTGACAATCGTCCTAAATAACTTTTTGACACTTGAGTTAAAATCTTCTCTGCGAGACCTTTTATTTAATACCAAACACGGTAGGATTTAAATAATGTTTATAAAAAACAATTGACAATCGTCCAAAACAACTTTTTGACACTTAAGTTCAAATCTCCTCTGCGAGACCTTTAATTCACTACCAAACACGGTATGATTTAAATAATATTTATAGAAAATAATTGACAATTGTCCAAAATAACTTTTTGACACTTGAGTTCAAATCTCCTCTGCGAGACCTTTAATTCAATACCAAACACAGTAGGATTTAAATAATATTTGTAAAAAACAATTGACAATCGTCACTTTATTTTAAATCTCGAACGTGAAACTTTTAATTTAGTACTAACCACGGCAGTATTAGAAATGAAAAACAACTCATGATAAAAAAAATTATTCTGAAATTAAATAAATATTTAAAACGATCTTTTTATATTAAATAAGTAATAAACTTATTTAAATTTTACCGCCTAAAATCCTTGGAAGCATCAAGGTTGTCGAGCAGAGACATCTGTGTATTTTTTGACGCGGAAAAGAAACCATCTATGAAGTGAAAAATAATTTTCAACTTTTTTGTGTTAGATAAGAATTTGAATTTTACCGCCTAAAATCCTTAAAAGAATCACGGTTGACGAACAAAGACATCTGTCATATTTATTTTGAATTTGAAAAAAAAAATTCACATTTAAAAAAATTACAAAATAGTAAACAATGTACGCACTATTATTCTAAACACAAATAAATTTGCCAAATTTATCTAACTTCTCTACAATTAAAGTAATGTATAATTAAAACTTCGAAGTGAACTGTCAAAAATGACAAGTTGTCATTCTTTTTTTCAAACAATTAAAGATAAAGTGTATTGACAGTTCACTTTGAAATTGTAAAAATAAATTACTTTATTTGTAGACAAGTTAGATAAGTATGGTAAATTTATTTCTGTTTAGAATAAATTAAAGTACATGTTTAATATTTTGTTAAATTTTTAAACATCAATTTAAAAATAACAAAATTAATTTCAGAGTGAACTGTCAATTCCCTTTATCTTTGAATTTTTAACAGTGGTAGCAACGCGTGTTTATTTAACATAAACTACACGGAATACGAGGCCCCCCTTGATGTAAAAATTTAATGTCTTTCGCATTTAATATTTCGCACATCATGTGTAAGAAAAATATGAAACATGCAAAAGGCACTGTTCCACAGGGACCTTTAACACCCAAAAAAAGTTTCACCTAAATACATCAAACCGTCTAGGCTGTAGAGGTGGCCGATGGCCGTTGTTAGATTGGCTAAAATATAGAGTGGATATTGCCGAATAGTATATTGGATAAATTAATAATTGATATTATTTCAAAATAAGGGTGTTAGTGGTGTGTGTTTGCCCCGTGAGACCTAATGGACGCATAAACCATAAACGAAATATAACAAACTTATATTAAAATCGTGTAAAACTTACGGAATAATTAGTAGTAAAGTATTTTTTTCTTTTAAATATTTTACAGTAAAGCGATATAACGAATTAAACATATTTTTACGTCACAGGTACTTACATGAATTCTATTGGCCAGAAATATGAAAATTGCAAATCGCGCGTCTGTCGCTGCGCCCGACGCCTATTATGGGCTAAAATAGAACTACGAAATGTAATTTTATTTGTTTTGTTTGTTAATATTTAAGATTCTATTTGTTGGGCTTCTATTACTTGTTTTATAATTTCACAGTTTTATTGTGCTGTGTTGAAAAACTATTGAATAAAATTGTGTGCTGAGATTAGGTTACCTTACTACCAGCGCCACTGTTCTCAAACTTTCGTATGTTATTTACTCGAATATCAAGTAAAATACTCTAAAGTTGCCAAAGGAATTATATCTTTATTTATATTAAGTTTAATTGTTGTAAATTAAGACTTATAATAAGTAAATATTATTTTTATATTAAAAAATATATAATATCTACTATCATGAAAAATCGTTGTTTTAGTGCCACTGGAGCAGTACCAGTGACGTCACACAAACTTTAAAAAATCATATCTGGTAATATACAGAATTTTCACATCGGGTTTTCACTGATCGTCATAGAATTTAGTAAAGTTTCATTTAAAAAAAATTGGTTTATGGGTCCATTACAGCTGCCATACGTTTGTTCATTGCATTCAATTACATTTTTCAATTATCAATAGTTGCTTGATGCAGATTGTCCTATTCTTCCACTACTTCAGCTGTTCGCTGTACCATGTTTTGTTTGGATTTCTGGCCCGGAATCGTTGCCCAAGTATGTCCTATATGTGTTCGTTAGTTTCATGTCTGGGGAACACGCTGGCCAATTCATGGTAGCAATGCCGACTTCAAATAAGAATTTCGAAATTTGTGCGCGTTCGGGTGTTATTCTGCATTGAAACAAAATCCTTCCCTAAGAATGGGGCAAATCACTACATGTTCTTCAAGGATATATGTAATATAACATGCAGCTATCAAAGAAACTCCTTGAATTAGGACTAATTCAGCGCGCGCTTCCAAACATATATCACCTCAAACCAGAGTCTTCTTTATATAAAACCGTGGAAACAATGTTACACTGTGAATAAGGCTGCCCTTGACCTTGAATTACTTATCTTTGTTTTTTATTTTATAATAATTCAAATAAAATGATTATTTTTGATTAAATATGACACTTACTTAATCTATGTATGGTAGCACACGCACACACCACACTGTACTGTAAAAAAAGTCGATTTGGTTCAATTTTTAAAAATTTATCAATACCGGTATTAAAACCGGTATCCCGGTTTCCAAAACGATAATACCAAGATACCGATATTGAAATTTTTGACTCATATTGCATTCCCTACTAATTAGTCATTTATTGTACATGTAGAATTAACATTACAAAAATGAATCGGAAATGTAATCCGTATGTAACAGTAATGTGACTTTTTTTTTGTTCCCCTAATTTTGCCGGTGTGTGTATATCGGTGAGAAATTTCAAAATAATACAATGCGTGGATCATATACTGGCGGGTAAATAGTTTAAAAACTGCTACCACTCATTATAGTTTTTATTTTTTAGGATTGAGTATTTTTTACCAAATATACTTGAAACAAACACATCCTTAACTAAGAAGCGTATTATTATGATAACTATATTTCATTGATTTACTTCATGATGCACAATTAAGTTGACAAGGTACTTTCAATATATATAGGCTGACCAGATTCTTTTTATAGAAATAAAGAACGATGGTAGCTTGACTGAAACATTAAACCAGTACTTATTTTATTTTAGTAATTTAACCAAATATTAATAATTAATAATAAAAAAACAGGTAACAAAACATTTTCTGAAAATATAAATCAATAAAATACATTTCTCGAATGTAAAAATGTTGAAAATTAAGATAGACTACCTACATTTATCGAAAATACAAATGTCGAATGTTGGAAAAGTTACAAATTGTAAAACGTTACAAATCTCGAAAATACATTTGTCGATAGCTTGGATGTTACAAATCTCGAAATTACATATACAAATGCTAAAAATTAAATTCAACTTATAAATTTATCGAAAATATAAATGTCGAATGTTTAAGATGTTTCAAATATGTTGAATGTTTTGTTAATGGAAATTATTTGTAGGTATACTCCCTTCGCTTGCACTTTTAATAAACAAACCCTAATTCTACACAACTCACGTTCGACAAACTCGAATCACAGCACTCATTTTTAATGAAAATTTTCTGTAGGTATTATTCGACATTTGTATATTTCAGATATGTACTTACAAAATTTGTAAAAATCCAGCGAGTCGACAAATTTAATTTAGAGATTTTTAAAATTCGACATTTGTAATATATTATAACATACATATAAAAGAGTATATTGTGAGTTTTTTACAAAAAGTAAGTGTAAAGATTCTATTTAGAAAAGAGTATAATACTCTAAAAAAGAGTACGTCTGGTCAGCTTATCAATATAAGCATGTATTCGGTCAAATTCTCTAACCAATTTGTCATTGTAGCAACTTGCTAATGCCTAATGGTAACAAAATTGCAGCGAAATTTCATGTTTAATGGAGAATAATTCATTAGCAGTCAATAATCGATTAATTTTTGTCACAATTATCAAGATGTTACGTATTAATTTTTTTTAGAGAATAGGCTTGAATAAAAGTTTATTAGCAAATGTAACAGTTACGTAAAATGAAAAAAATTTTCAAGGATAATACAAAATAAAATACAAATGATTATGTGCTATTTAGTAGCAATTAAAACATTATTAACATTTAGTAGGCCTTAACGTAAATAAAAACTAAAGTTTTTATAGTTTCTCAGCACATAAATTAATTTTGCTATTGTGTTAGTAAATTTTATTTCGCAAATGTCTCAGAAACTAATTTATAAAGATGTACACAATGAACTTGTATCAGAAATTTCTCTAGTGTATTTACAAACGGTTTTTGGCTTCACTGATGTTTGGAGTACATCATGGCCAGTACTTTGAAAAATCTAAAATGACCGTGACTGCATTTGCCCGGCAATCTTTTTTGGTGGGCTAAGGTCATACGCATATTTGACTTCGACATTCAGATTTTTTTAAAGTTTGTAATCGTCTGAAAATAATCATTAATTTATTTATTTTCGAAATTGAATATGAAAGCAGATCGTTATCAGTGTAACCAAAGATCTTTGATCGATTTCAATATTCTGGTTTGCTTTTTCTGCACTATTCTATAATATAACATATTAATAAAAATATGAAGAAAATAAAATTGTCAACTGTTTCATAAAATACAGCCTCTGAATAATAACAAAATTATTAAGTCACAGAAACCGGCCAATCCAATCAATCGGTAACTATAGACGCGTTTCGCTCTTATTGGAGCTAATTCCACAAGGATCACATTTAGGTCCTTTATTGTTTAATTTATTCATTAATGATATTAATTCTTGTTTCAAGAATTCTCATTTTCTAGTATATGCTGATGACCTAAAATTTTTCAAAACTCAAAAATGAACAGGATGCTTTGGATCTGCAAAATGACTTTAATTGTCTTCAGGACTACTGCAACAACAACTTTTTATTACTAAAAGCCTCAAAGTGCTGTGTTGTCAATTTCAGTAGAAATGCGAATAAAATCTTGTTTGATTACAATATTGTTAATGAAATCATTGCAAATAAAACTGCAATAAAAGACTTGAGTATTACGTTTGACTGTAAACTTCTTTTTAATAAACACGTAGACTTAATTGCAAAACAGTCCTATAAAACATTAGGTTTTGTTTTAAGAAGTTGCAAACATTTCAGAAGTCCTGGAGCTATAATTTGTATATTTAACTCATTAGTTCGGTCAAAACTAGAATATTGCTCTACTGTTTGGAACCCTATGTACACTTTTAATGTTAGACTCATTGAAAATATTCAAAAAAAATTTGTATCGGTGTTATGTTTTAGATTTAAGATTGTAAAGCTGTATTCACATACAACTTATTGCTGTTGCCTTGCAGTGGTATTGCTGTTGCGTTGCTAGCGTATGATGTTTGACAAGCGCTACAGCGCACAGTCGTTCACAATGACTTGTTGCTGTTGTAGTGCTGTTGCCTTGCGTTGCACAAGTTTGTAAACTCCAAACTCAAGCAATGTAACAGCAAGGCAACGGAAGCAACAGCCAATCAGAGAGCACTATGAAAATGGATAGGTATATATTACAAGTTGACACTTAACCTAAAATATTTTCTAATATTGTGACATTTGCATTATGTTGGTGTAGGTACATATATTAGCAGAAAATAATTTTGTAAGTATGTGTATTATAGTTTTACGTGGCCATTATTAAATTAATTATTACAAGTTTCTAGTAAACTGACAACCCATCAGCGTCGGTAACTAACAAAACTGTATTATTGGTAACAACGAAGTTAAGTCATATGTGAACGGTGTACATACAATACAAATGCAACGCAACAGCGAGGCAAGACAACCGAAGCAAGGCAACAGCAATAAGTTGTATGTGAATACAGCTTAAGATCAGATTACATTTCTAAACTAAAGTTTTTCAATATGGATACTCTTGAAAACAGAAGAACTCTATCAGACATATATTTCTTTATAAAATCTATAATAATCTAATTTATTCTGTTCTTATAGTTCATCATTTTAACATTTATGTTAGTTTTAAAATGAGTAGATCTAACAACCTCTTTTTTGTACCTCAAATTAGGACTAACAATTACAAAAATTCCCCAGCAAACAGAATTATGTCTAATTATAATTTGAGATTTGGGCACATTGATTTATTTAATCTCACACTATCTACTTATAAAAGGTGTATAGTTGATGTCTTTAGATAAGGAGAATGTACATTTATTTGTTGTTATTTATGAATTTCCGTAATTTAGCACTATTTTTTTATAACTCTGTTTTGTATAGTTTAGTAGTTAGTATTTTTATATTGTATTCTTCATGGTAAATATGTGTGTACCTGTTATTGATCTTGTAGACTGTTGGTACTCCACTATTAATAAATAAATAAATAAATAAGTGTAGTGTAGTGTAACCCGCCAACTGCTGTGAGGCAGTGGCACCGATTGACTGGCTCAGCGAGATCTAAGATCCCAGCAGATTGGTAAATGGAACTGAGAAGTAATTAAATACACAGACTTAATAACTTTGTTATTATTCAAAGACTGAATTTTATGAAACATGAAACAAAAATTTGGAAGACCTTTTGTTTCTCTTTAAAATAGTTCTTGTTCATTATAGTTCTAAAATGATCAGTACAGAAACTATTCACGTTTTTATTATGAAAGAATTGTACACAGAAAGAATGCTATGAATGTGTTTAAACAATCAAATTAATTGCTGCCAAATCTTTAATAATTATTATTTGCTTTTTTATCCAGTTCATCAACATTTTTGTTATATTTTATTTAGTTTGTTGAATTGATGTTCAATTCGAACTTTTTATAAATTTATTTATTGTTTTAATTGCATATGGCACACTTTCCGTGTGTGATTCTTCATTAATAAAAACATGAATAGTTCCTGTACTGATCGTTTTAGAACTATACGAGCCGGAATCATATTATTTGGCCCAGTTAAAGTCATAAAAAGGAAATTTGTTAATTCGCCTTATTTATATCTTAAATTCTATAATTTTTATATTCCGCACATACACATGTGTAACAGAGGTATTGTTTATGCTACGAATTAATTAGATTTTTTAAACAATTCATCAACAGTAACTTGTTGATTATTTCAAGGCCTATCAAGGTTTTTGGGCTTATCTTAATAAATAAATGAGATAGAGAAAATTTCATTGGAATTGGAAGATGTAGAATAATATTACTTACAATTTTTATTTGAAACAATTTTCTGTATTATGTTGTCATCAGATTTAAAAACAGTGTTTGTGATACCAGCAAATACCTTTGGGACAAATTGTCAATTTGATATTATTTCAGTTGTTATTATTGCTTAAAATATTATTTAAAATAACAGAATTTATACGAGGGTTGTCTCAAAAGTAAGTTACACTATTTTTTTATATCCGCGCGGTTGGCAGGATACGTCTGGGATTCGCATGGATCTTTCGTCCGAGTGTGGTGGCAGCACTGTAAAATTCGTAAGCGGCCGCCATGACCCATTTGTCAGTTGCGATCAAGCCACTATGGAGCTACCACTTACTTCTACCGCCGATTGCGAAGTACGCAGTGTGATTCGTTTTTTAACGGCAAAAAATAAAAATGCAACTGAAATTCACCGTGAGTTGTGCAGTGTGTACGGTGAGAACGTTATGTCGACGGTGTCGACGACTCTTCGGACATCTTCAACAATGTTCGGGGCCCGTGAAGTTGATGGGCAGCCGCTTCGTTGTTCGTCGTGTATTGTTGTCCTGCCTTCATTAAATGATTGGCGCCAACGAGAAACCATTGGCCTCGACATAACGTTCTCACCGTACACACTGCACAACTCACGGTGAATTTCAGTTGCATTTTTATTTTTTGCCGTTAAAAAACGAATCACACTGCGTACTTCGCAATCGGCGGTAGAAGTAAGTGGTAGCTCCATAGTGGCTTGATCGTAACTGACAAATGGGTCATGGCGGCCGCTTACGAATTTTACAGTGCTGCCACCACACTCGGACGAAAGATCCAAGCGAATCCCAGACGTATCCTGCCAACCGCGCGGATATAAAAAAATAGTGTAACTTACTTTTGAGACAACCCTCGTATTATAAATAAATTTAGTACAATAAATTTACCCTCTGTTCGATCAGAACTATTTTTTAAAGCTATTCTAAAAGTCTTAACTAGGCCAACTAATATGATTTTGGGCTCGTAATGAATAAGAATTGTTTTAAAGAGAAACATATGTTCTTTAAAATTTTTAAAAATATATAGGGTGTTCCAAAAATAAACACTTTTCTAGTATAATGATGTATATTTTAATTTGATATATGAATAGAACTAATATGTGATGACAAAAAACTCTTGGATATCAGCCAGTTTGCTTCAAATAAAACAACCTCTACTAGTTTCGACGTCTTTTACGTCTACTTTAGGAGGTGTATTTTTCTCAATAACAATTACAGAACATTTAAAAAAAAATCTGATGTTGCCAGCACATAACCTCCCGCCCAATACTACTCTTAAACGGTACAAAATAGTATTTGATGATACAGAAACATACCTTCTTATTTGTATATTTTCTATTTATATTTGAGAATTTTAATTTTCTTTTGTATATTTATTTAATTTTTTGACATATATTTCACTAAGAAAACAGCTTCACAATCACAATGACATGTGTCACATTTCGTAAAAAATTGAAAATTTTTAAATATTTCCATTGTGTACTAGGAATGCAAGATTTGTGAAATCTAATTTCTTTATATTTTATTATCTCTAAACCTAATGAAAATTAATAAAATTAGTGTAATCAAAAACCATGTAAAATTAAATATTCTTCAACTTTCAAAATAACATAAATTGTTGAAAAAGGAAATTTAACCGTGTTTTTCACGAAAAACTGTTAAGGGCTTCAAGTAAACTGCTACTTCCGGTTGACCAATTTTATCCAAAATCTAATCAGCTCTTCATTTAAATATAAGAAGCAATAATTCACAAAATTGTATTTTTTGGTATTATAGTATTTGAGTTATGCGAGACGAAAAAATTGCCACAGACTACACACACACATACATACATACAGACATCATCGCGAAAATAGTAAAATCGTATTGTAGGGACCCTAAAACGTGCTTATTCATTGAAAACTCACTACCCAATTTTTTGACCAAAAACAATACCTCCCTTACCTAGAGGTAGGCGGGAGGTAACAATAAATAGAACTAAGATGTTTATAAAAATTTATTTAGAAAAGACTTTTTGTATTGTAAAATGATTGTAATTAAGACTTTACACTCAATGCAATAAGGATTCTAAAATCTATTAACAATGGACTACTTTCTTCGAGCATTATCTATGGTATAAATAATAATAAAATACATATAGCTGGTGGTCAGTTGACCAGGTACCTATCCAAAACGTGTCATTCATGAAAGTTAGCCAGGCCAATTTTTTTGGCACAGCATAACTTGGTCACATTCATCCGCGCCAACGGTACCTGCTTTCAACTCAGCAGTTGTGTACCACTTTTAAATATTTAGGTAAAACATTTATTCAAATATCTTCTTCCGTTAACTGAATTATCGGACAGTTAAACAAATATGCGTATGATTATATTTGTAGTTATAAACCGGTTTGGTATTATTATTGTTAAGAAATATTGAAATTAATTGTTTTACTCATAAAATATTTTCTGATATTTATTTGTAATTTGTTATTCAAAGAAAAATTTTGCAATTATTTGTTTTACGATTTGACGGCTGGTAACCGCACTTCATACGAAAAAATATATCACTTACCGAGATCTACGTAAGCAGAGTGACACACCCGTAATAGGTAAAAGGCGTGATGATATATTTATTTGTTTTATGAAAATTTATAATGCTTGTATATTACCGTGAGTTTCATATTTTATATTCCAAATATTTATGTTATCTTTCATTTGAAACTTTTTTCACAGCTAATTCTATTTTTGAAAAAAAAAACTGTTTTGTGTGTCTAGTAAACTTCCTCTTCCGGTTTTTCCGTTTCATTCAAAATCAACTCAGCTCTGCGTATTTTCTTGAAACTTATAAATTCCAAGTTTCCTTAGCACATATCTTATCATGTTCATGAGATATTGCACAACGGACACACATCCATCCATCCATCCACCAACCCATCAATCCATCATAACACACAGACATCATTGATAAAATGGTCTTAACGGATTCAGTGCACCTCAAAATATGTTATCTGCAAAAATCTCTTCAGCGATTTTTTTTTCATGATTAAAATGTTTCGTTATACTTCAATATGAAAGTAAAAATGGACGCAGAAAAAGTTAGATGAAGTAGGTAACATTCAACAAAAAGCAAACCTCCGAAAAGATCTGGATTTTTTTTCGATCAAGATAAGAAAGAAGTAATTCAGAAAAACCAGAAACACATTTAACACTAGTTTTGTTCGCACTCGTATGTTATGAAAAGGAAGAGAGGGTAATATAACAGAAATAAAAAATTCGAGAAGCAGAGAAACAGCAAGTAAAAATTTAAAACTTAATTAAAAATATTGCAGAGAAAACAAAAAATGTATCAGATGAGGTAGAAAAATGTATGAACATTAATTAACAGTGATAAGCAAAATCAAAATTGTAAATGAAAAATAAGGAAAACCACGCATTTTTATTGGTTTATAATTTACTTGCATGTTTTGTGGTCTCCTGAATCTGATTTGACCATTATCACAATGACTTCTGTATGTATGGATGAATGTTTAATAACTCGCGAACTGTAGAAAAGAGTAACGAAATTTTATAATTTTAAGTTTCTTGAAAATTTGTAGAAGAATTGATTTTGCTCTTGATTGCATATTTGGAAGTGTATATTTACTGGTCAAAGAAAACAATAAATTCAATTAATTTAAGAAAATAGAAGGAGCTATCTACTAAAACATTTATTCTACGTATTTGTCAAATATTTATCATTATTATTATCAAATGTTTGTATTTAATTTTGTTGTAGTTTATAAGAAAGTCTTTTTTTTTAGATTGAATATATTTATTTTAGACTTAAAATATGAGTCTATATTGGGAATAGTTCTATATCATGGAAATAAATAACCGATTTGTCTCTGATTATCAAAATTAATGTAAATATGGGAAAACCAACTGCGTTAGAAGTACTAAAATTTCAATATCTTCTAAAATTATCTACAAAATGAACAAAAAATTAATTTAATAATAAATATTAAGTTACATGCTGTACCTAAATTATTTGATAAGTTGTGAAATTTAATTGTAATTTGATCTACGATATAATATAATACACTCCTTTAATGTTAAATATGACTTACGTAATTTGTATCTAAATCATAGCATTTATTTTGTCGAACACTAACAGAGGTACCTTATACTTTAATTCTATAGAATTATTACAGAAAATTGTTGGTATCAAGAACCATATATACTTACTTTTAACATAATAATAAATGAAAATTAGTATTGTAAGACTAGTAACAACATTAATTTTGTCTTCATTATAAAAGAAACACCTTGTTTTAAAATTCGAATTGCAAAATGTGATTGATTGTCAACAGCTGTCAGCAGTTCCTCAAAGCCAAAATAGCGATAAAACAGGACACTAAACGGCACTAAATGACTTGGTAGCCATCTGGTTATAAATAGGAAATTCAAAATACAATGTAACCTATAGAATAAATATAAATCACTGTTAGTTAATTGTTGAATTTAATAGAAGTTAAGTGTATAATAAATTTAATGATAGGTACCTGCGATATTTCAATTCAGGCTATTCAGAATGTCCCAGGTTTAAACGGCCAACTAAATCCATGGATTAAAAACCTAAAAGCTAGGTGACAAGTTCATGTGAGATTTATTTTGTATTGAAATTAGGTAATATCCAATTTATTCTATTTAATATTTCGTTGTAAAATGCTTTTTGCGCTGTTCTAATAAGAAAACATTAATATTTATTTTTAATTCCACTTACTTTTCGCCTACTTATTGAAAAACTTATGTTTGCTCAAGATTTCTTATATTTTACACTAAGTAACATACATCGCAAATTTAATAAAATATAAACAAACCCACATATCTATTAACATAATATTCGTAAACACACATTATTATTAAATAAAATGTAGGAATAGGTGCAGTATTATCCTGTAAAATATAGTAGCATCGTCATTAGCCGAGCCGAAACAGTTTTAAATTACTAAAATCAGGTTTCCATGTTAAACAAATATGACCTGCGTCTGGTACACATAATTTCTAAATCAATTCAAATTGACAATGAAAATCTGACAGAGTAGGTCATATATTATAATCTATCCATAAGTTCTGTTCAATGAAAATTATAGAAGCGAAGCAGAACAGTGCAGGTAGAAATAGTGTATAGTATCGAATTAAAGTTGACGTCTTGATGTATCTTTATGTATTTTGCTACAGACACTGATTTCTATATAACACTAGATTGGGATTAAACCGCTACGATGCGTTCCCAATTGAACGCTGTCATGATGGTCAAAATTGAGGTTTTGTGACACTTCAATATTATAACTGTTAGATATGGATAGAAGAGAGATGGTGGCGAGTGCGGTGTAGAGAGAGCGATGGCAGAGCTTCAGATCGCGCCCTTATACTATAAGTATCAAATACCTCTCAATAAATGCTCTATAACCATGGCGATTTTAAACAAGGAAAGTAACAGATTTCCCACTAGTGGGTATAATTTTGAGAAAATTCACTAGTTAGTATTTTTTTATTTATAACAATAATAATAACAAACGACACCTTGGTAACCAATTCAATTGACATTTTAATTTCAAAAATTTAAAGTACATGTCACTCTTAAATAATATTTCTTTTATAAATTTAGAATTTATTAAGAGATGTTGGATAAAACGTTATACTTCACACGTGGGTAAAGTGGAATCTCGTGGGTAATTCCTTAGTTTACCCACTTGTAAAGAAAATAACTATTTTGCATGTACCTCAAAAGAAAATATCCAATAACTGTTTGTATGTAAAAGTTATGTAACAAGGCGAATACGATTTATTGTTTTACTGTCAAAACGATTTTAAAATATCAAGTTTCAAACTGCGTTGGGACTTGAACGCATCGAAAATCGCCTTGACAGGAGTTCTTGCTTTCTTGAGTTTAATTTATTGCTACACATGTGTGTTAGAATTTTAGTTATCATAAATAGTCATTTGAGTTTATCGCGGCAAATATTCTGAAATATCGGCTTGAGATGCCATCTGGGGTTGACAGATTTACAGATCCTGGTCGAACCCTAGATAAGGTTTTAGTTTTTAAGTGTTCTAGTTTTTATACAATCTTTGTGTTGGTCTTCAAGAGATTTCCTATCCCCGCACGTACCCGCTTATGGGGTAGAATATATGTTTGACCAGCACGTCTGAAGTGCTCTACAAAAATGTAGAATTTAAGTAAAATTTGTTTGTTAAATATGTTTTGGTAACTGCAACTAACATATTCATACGTTGTCTTTTTTAATATTTGTATTTGTTTCTAAATTGTTCGATTCATCGTTTTACTACTTTATTAAATATTATTTTCTATCTCTTTTTAAAGTGTTGTGTTTAATTTGTCAACCTTAAAGTTCAGCGCAGTCTGCCGTGCTACAGTTATGTTTACATTTGTTGAAATCCCTATAATATTTTAATGTCTTTTCATTTACAAATTGATGTTAGAAAGAGCATATTAAAAGTGCATTATTATTTGAATACAAATCTAAAAGTACATAATTAGGAAACATCTTATAATATTTTAATCTCATTTCGATTTACAAATTGATGTTGGAGTTAGAATAAGTACAGCAAAATCACATGTTTATATTAATAAAGATTTAAAAGTGTATAATTAGGAAACATCTTGAACGCAAATTTCGTGTACGGTTCATGACAGAAAAATTTACCTGGGCCCAGCAACCCTTATCGCAAGTCCCATAAAACTTTATAACGGGCAATTATAATGAGTTTCATAGATCTCTTCCTACAACTATAAGACAAATACGGAACATACACATAGTGCACAGGAATAATTCAACAGAGAATAAAAATTTTGGTCATATGGAATCGTATACTTTCACTATAATTCAACAGGTTGTCCCTAATTCGTGTATCCAATAAATAACAAATCTTGTTTAAATATCAGATGACATGATATTAATTAATGTTAATTATAAATTCTTGTTAGGTAACGTATATTGTTTTTATAAATATAAATAAAAAAAAATACGTGTGGCACTCGGGGACTGCCGCGGTAAAGCTATTGCATAGCATTTTTATCAACTTATGCAATTATAATTATTTATTTATTTTATTTATGCGGTATTTTTTTTTGTTTTTTTCTTTGATATTAATTCAAGTTACACTTTTTGAGCGTGGTGACCGATAAGAAAACAAATTTATCATTGTGTCTAAAAGAGATACAATCAGTTATGAGCAGTTAGCAGCTAGTCTACACTCATACGTCTAGTCGCACGCACACAAACACCGTGCCGAAGTCTGCCGAACTGAAACGACGTTAGACGATGCACGGCTTTTAACGCCGCACCGCTGTGCCGGTCGGAGTGGGGGTCAGGTTTTTTTCGTTGCGGAATTTCTCGATTCGGTCGCCGCGCTCAAAGCTATGCAATAGCTTAACATTCGTAATTAATGTATCTGGCTTAAATTTTTTTTACTTGGTGTATATATTATTAAAAATAGAACAGGGAAATTAAGAATTAATAGTTTATGATAGCGAACCATTTATTCATATTTATCTTTGTAACAATGATTACACGGAAAGAAACTAATTTAAGTAAAAATTGCCAAATTTTGTTCAACAAATACAGATATAGTGCATTTTGCGAACAGTAGAAAAATATAGTTTTTTGTGTAAAATAAAAAATACAAATCAACTCTTATAAGGAAACACTATTTTGGCCTTGTATGCATCAGCGAGGTTATGGATAGCTCAACATAGCCGCATTATCTTTTAATTACATATTTTTTCACATTAATTTTTACTTCATAAACATTAGCAGGATTACATGAATTCAAATAAATTTTCGTTTTGCAAACAAACATTTAGTTTTTCAGATTTTCTGGACAAAAGAATTGTCTATTTATCGCAATGTTAAATTAGTTCAGTGTTATATTCTGGTAGATAGCGCGTCAGTGCTACTGCACTATTCGTGGCTCAAAACTAACTTCCACTTCTACTATATCACTGCACTGTGGCGATCGTCTCTATTTCTATGAATGGAAATGATTTATTATCTATTATAAAAACGAATATATGTCTGTCTGTCTGTATGTCCTTTATGCACTTAGAAACTGCTGGGCCGATTTTGACAAAATTTGTATATCTGCTTTAGGAATCAAGAGAAGTATTTCTGTAAAAAAAAATTCCAAAAATAAAAAATAATAATTTTTTTTAATGCGCATTACCTACGGTTTATTGTACAGTTTTACGAATATTATATTTCTTGGCTTAACTCATTCAATCTTATTTCGAGTCTGCCCCACTTTAGAGGTGTTTCTTAACCGCGGGAATTCAACATGTAGGTTCGCGTCAGAGATGAAGTAAATGTATTATTCGTACGAAAATATATTACTTATCAGCAAACGCATTAAACTGACCTGGAAGCGAGGAACGAAGTGACGAGCTTGCTTCGTCAATATAGTGTTATGGAAGCGAGGAACGAAGTGACGAGCTTGCTTCACCAATATACTGATATAGAAGCGACTAACGAAGTGACGAGCTTGCTTCGTCAATATAGTGTTATGGAAGCGAGGAACGAAGTGACGAGCTTGCTTCGCCAATGCACTTATTTGAAAACGAGGAACGAAGTGATAAGCTTGCTTCGCCAATGTACTGATATAGAAGCGACTAACGAAGTGACGGGCTTGCTTCGTCAATATAGTGTTATGGAAGCGAGGAACGAAGTGACGAGCTTGCTTTACCAATATACTGATATAGAAGCGACTAATGAAGTGACGAGCTTGCTTCGCTAATGTACTGACATGGAAGCGAGGACTACATGCAGTGACATGTGTTTAAATCGAGAGGCAATACAACAAATTAGCTTACATAGGGCCAGCAACGCGGACTGGGCCCAGCTAGTTAGTAGATAAAATTGCAAGTATACACAAAGCAGTACCTATTTAAAACATTTGTGATTCATGTAAAATAGGTACAGGAAAAATACAGTATACTAACTAAACATGATACTTCAATACCGGTTGTATAATTAAAATGTGGCGTAGAGGGATTTCAATGCATTTTTTTAATACTGCTGTATTTCTTTACCCATTTATTTTAGAGCAAAAGTGTAAATAGATAAATTGTTCAAAATTTAAAAACAAATCCTATAATGAGAATACCCGAGATAGTACGAGTACCTAACAATTCTCCGACTTGTTTATATACTTTGCGTCTACTTTTTACAAAACACAGGAAATGCAGACATGTTCAAATGAAAAACTACATCGAAAGAGACTAAATTTATCGATATAATGCGGTCGTACTGTACGGTAGATGTAAATTAGAATAAAATAGTAGGTTTGTTCCAAGTGGTCATTTCTGACAAGTGTGTGACATGTTTGTGACAAATATCAGTGCGCCTGCGAAAAATGTAAACAAGTTAAGTTAGAAACATAGACTGGAACGGCGAATGGAATGAAGCGCATGTGCATGCTCATTTTCTGTTTTGAAAGCTAACCTTAAATATAAATATAAATAAAGAAATTCATACATTTTTCGCCACACAAAAGAAATGAAACTTATGTTTCAAAGTTAACTTAATTTACATTTTTCGCAGGCGCACTGAAATTTGTCACAAACTTGTCAGAAATGACCACTTGGAATAAACCTAATATTAAAATAAAATATAATACATAATAAACATCTATCCGTTAAAATCAAACTATATACGAATGAAGAGTTGTTTCTCTGGATATTAAATAAAAGGAAAGATGTTGGAGAAGCAGTCAATTTTATAAAATCCAATAAAACACCTTAATTGTTTATTTGTGTTTTATTAAATTGTCTTACCTTCTTTATACGAATGTTTGAATTATTTTCATGGCACACAGTAAACGACTGAAGGAGATATTTTTCGCGAAAAATGGGGTCAAATTATAAAATGAATGATTATAAAGAAATTTTATACTTTCTTCTTTCTTTCAAACACTTCTCTGCTGATTTAACTTTTTCCAAAAAATCGTTAATATGTTTTGCATTATTATAAAATATAATATAAAAATAATAATAAGGAAAAGAAAGTAACATTTTTCATACTTTTTTGTAACAATGACAAGTTAGTGGCGCCGGCCCTACGTAACAGTAAAATTGGCAGACGATAACTTCTCTCACAAACTATGTAATAAAACGCGGCCAGCGCGAACGGCAGACTGAGAACGTCGAACACCAATCGACCAATACACTATTAGAATTTCGGGTCGAGCGTTTGGCGTTCTATGAGTATTTGTTTGGTGGATTGAAACGTCGGTCTCCCAATCTATTGAATTTTCGGATTGAGCGTTCGATTATAGCTATTTATATACCAAGGCCGCGAAATCACTCTTTAGCGTACTTAGAGAAAAATTGTCGCCGAGACCGCTTGCGGCCAAGGCAGGACAATTTCGAGGGCGCTAAAGGATTTCGCGGACAAGGTGTACACACTATTTTTTGTGCAACCGTAAAAAATTTGTAATTGCAAATTTTATTAATTTTAAACAGTTTTATTGTAAATAGAAAGTTGGTATTTAAAGCGTTATAATGATTGTTTTGTACCCTATTTCGAGGCCGTTGTTATGGTAGCGGCCGCGAAATAGGGTACAAAAAATTCATTTTGGATTCGCGGCCGTTACCATAACAACAGCCGCAAAATTCAATTTCGCGGTCTGTATTACGGCTGCAAAATGCTTATTTCGCGTCCGGTTCACAAAAAAAAAATTGTATGGTGGACTGTATTGTCGCACCTACCCAAACAGGACACACGCTGGCTTATTATATATTATTAGATTATTTGTAAAATTTCAAAAATCAGGACAAATACCGTCCCGATCGGGAAGCGGACCATTTTATACTATACCCTACTTAAGGATAAACATTTTATTTTGAGCTCATTTGAGGCAGTTCATTGTAAACATTATTTGTATTTACTTAATTCTAAACGGGGTAAATAGCTAAGTGGTAACGCATCGGACTGTGGATCGTAAGATCCTTAGTTCGAAACCCACTGCCAACAGTTACAAATTTAAATTTACCCCTGTGGTTCCCCTCCACTAAAATCTTTGGGGGCTATGATTTGACGGCTGGTAACCGCATTTCATACGAAAAAATATATCACTTACCGAGATCTGCGTAAGCAGAGTGCCACACCCACAATGGGTAAAAGGCGTGATGATATGTTTATTTATTTAATTCTAAAATTAATAGGATAACTAAGGGTTGCATTTTATATTTCGGGATTCCGCAATCCTAGTGCTGTCCTCTGACAACTGACGTTCCTATAGTAAAGTTTGGCATATTTTGGCAATATATGTACACAGAACGTTTTGACGGAAGAATTTGTGTTATTAACAGTAATTTAAAAAATTCATGTAGGCCAAAAAATGGATTTAAATCGTGATCATTTTCGTGCAATTACTTTTTACAACTTTAGACGTGGATAAAGTCAACAACAGTGCATCGATGAACTTAATTCGATTTTGGCAATGAAGCACCATCATGGACCAGTGTTTATCGATGGTTTACTGAATTCAATCGAGGCCGTAGTTCGCTCAACGACGAGTTTCGTGAAGGTCGTCCAAAATCGGTTGTTGTTCCGTAAAACATTGATTCTGTGCGTGAACTGATATTGCAAGATCGTGAGATTGAAGCAACCTTGGACATTAAGGGACCAGCATACATATAATATTTCATGAACATTTAGCTGTATAAAAATATGTTCACGTTGGATCCCACTTAATTTGACATTCGCTCAAAAAAAAAGGTTCGTGTCAATTGGTCGCAAGAAATGCTAAAAAAAATAAGATCGCGGTGCTCCAAAACATGTGTATGACATCGTGATAGGTGACGAATCGTGGATCTATGCGTATGAGCCCGAAAGTAAACTGCAGTCGACTGTATGGGTCTTTCAAGGCGAGCCAAACCCAACAAAAGTCGTTCGGGCTCGAAGCTCTTCGAAGCAAATGGTCGCCTGTTTTTTTCGGAAAAGCTGGACCTGCTTCAATCGTACTATTGGAGCAACGTGGAACGGTCAATTCAAAATGGTACACAACCATTTGTTTGCCAGAAGTCTTCGGAGAAATAAGAAAAACCAACCACCGAAAAAGGTTCATTCTCCAACACTACAATGCGAGCTCGTACACATCGGCTCAGGGAAGGAACTTTTTGAGAACTCAAATCGTCGATTTGATGAGTCATCCGCCGTATAATCCAGATGACTTCTTTTTATTCCCGAATATTAAAAATAAATTGCGAGATCAACGTTTTTAAACTCAATGGGAATGGAAAAAGTTTTTCGAAAATTGATTCACACGTATGCAAATGTGTATTGATCTACATGGTGAATATTTTGAAAAGCAATAAAACCATTTTCGATGATAAATATTTATTTGTTTTCTCTAATCCCGAAATATAAAAGGCAACCCTCGTAAGTATTAATGACATAAAAATTTGATCGTTTATTTCCCATAGTTCATAAAAAATAAACACTCGTTATGTAATAAATTAACGAGAAAATTACATGGCAAGTAACGTGGTAAAATAACTACTAGAGACAAATAAATGTTTACTTGTGGTAAAATAATCAATATTGAAAATAAAGCAACACAAACAACTTTCACTGTTCTCAGTTAATACATTAACAATAATTTGCGGTTCAATTTGAATGATTATGTTGAGAACATAATTCCGGTTTACTGAGTGAGAATTTTGCTGCTGTTGAGTTCCGGTTTGGAGTCCAGTTATTTCGACATACAAGTTTTGGCTCTCGATTTTTTAACGCCGAAAGGAAAAGTATGTAAAGCGCACCATAGTAATTAATTGTTTGAAATTATTGAAAAATTTGTTAATTTTTTATGACCTGATAATGATTATTTTTGGTTGTGTTCTACTTTTTATTTCGATAGTGCACGGTCATATATTTCCTTAGTTTAAACTTGTTATTTATTCACCAATACCAGGTAGGTACAATTAATTTTCCCTATTTTTAACGTAGTATAAAGCCTGTTTTATATTATACTTTTTTCGCCTATTTTCATACATTTTTTGTCTAGATTTGTATCTGAGTTTCATGCTAGAAGCATCCAGCCAAATTTAGGCGAAAAAATTATAATGTAAATCAACAGATTTCTTGGATGTAAATAGACGTTTCTAGTATAGAAATATAAG
This sequence comes from Poecilus cupreus, assembly GCA_963942605.1. Lineage (NCBI taxonomy): Eukaryota > Metazoa > Arthropoda > Insecta > Coleoptera > Carabidae > Poecilus > Poecilus cupreus. Next base: position 16,867,274 of record OZ012725.1, on the reverse strand, counting down.
TTCGGCTCTATTTTTCTATTAGATTTTCATATTAGATGCATTGTGGCATGCGTTACATGAAATACCAACATACATTTATTTGTTTTTGGTAGAGGTTATTTTTGTTAGCTCTTTCGTCGTTCGTTTTATTGTTTTGTACACAATTACTTTGAACAAAAATATAAATATGGCACAAAGAAAACGGTCGACCCAAATGACGAAATCTTTGATAGAGTTCTACGAACTGCAACCTATTTTGTATTAAGTAGATTTCTGAATTATTTTATTCCAAATGTACGACAGCGTTTCCGATTGTACGATAATTATTGTTTAAAATTGAGACAAAGACCATAATTTTGAATGTTCTTTACGATAACATGTCAAGAACTGTCATTTACTCTTGAATCATTGATTGACTTAAATTTATCTTTAGTTGGCAACTTGAACTGATATTATTTCGGCATAAAACGAAGTAATCCGATCAAAGCAAAAATAAAAATTATGAAATAGGAAAAAAATCGAAAGGATTTAGACAAAAAAAGTATGAAAATAGACGAAAAAAGTATAATGTAAACAGGATTAACAGTATAAGTAAGTATGGGAATCAACAATGAGATTTTCACGGATATACATGTTTTAAGGTCGACTGAATTCGTTTCAAACATTTTCTCAATGACTCAATGACACGTGTGTGGATGAAAGGATGAATCGATTTGTGTTCGTATGTTCAAATCTTCATGAACTAGAAAAGAGAGAGTAAAGAAACTTCACATTTACAAGTTATATGCGAAGAACTACATTGATTTTGATTATAATTGCAAAACCGAAAGTGGAAGTTTACTGGACATATAAAACAATACATTCAATTTATTTCAAATATAGAAACTGCAGATAATAAGATCCTCGATAAATTTTCAAAATTAAATTTCATAAATTTACTCCTGTGGCTCCTCCACCACTACCATCCTTTGAGGCCGTGGTTTGACGGCTTTATTTATGTATTAGAAACGGCTACAAATATTTTTATCCAACACCTTTCAATAAATGCTATATAACTATGGCGATTTTAAACAAGCAAAGTAACAGATTACCCAATAGTGGGTATAATTTTGAGGAAAGTCACTAGTGAGTATTTTTTTATTTATAACAATTATAATAACATCATTAATAAAAATTTAAAGCATATGTCACTGTCAAATAATATTTTTAAAATAAATTTTTCATTTATTAAGAGGTGTTGGTTAAAACGTTATACTTCACACGTGGGCAAAGCGGAATTACCCACTCGATAAAATTATCACACTCAGCCTTCGGCTTCGGGTGCTAAAATTTCTCTCGTGGGTAATTTCTTACTTTGCCCACTTGTAAAGTAAATAACTATTTCCTGTGCAAGATGACCAGTATTTTAAATAATTTGCATATTTTTTCTATTTGCGTCCAAAGAGAAAAACTGAAATATATGTTCCTTGTTTTTTTTTTTTTTCAAGCGTATTATAATATTCACATTTTGCTAATATCTTCGTATATCCGGGATTAGCACACATGAGGCCAAAGAGAGCCACAATCCGTTTTTTATATTTTTTAAAGAACCACGTTATACACAAATTCAAAATATTTAAATTAATGTAATTGCATATTTTCTCAAGCCACGTATAAGAACATATGAACACATATAAAGAATATAAATATGAAAAGAAAAATTTTAGTGATAAAATTCAAATTTGTATAATAAAAATTAAATATAACAAAAATCAAATATAATAAAAATGTATTTATTAATAAAAAGTATAATAACATAATACGACATTCTTTGCCCATCATTGACATATACGATATACTCGTAGAAGTTAATTATTTTGGTAGAAATAGAATCCTATAAATATTATGTTACGGTGTACAATAATATGTTAGTTGTTTCATATACCACTTTTGGAAGCACCAACAACGGCAGCGCTGACGAGTGGGCAATTGTCATATTTTATATTTTATTGTTTAAAATGGTAGAAAAAATTATATACTTCTGTATTTTCCTGCTTCCTTAATCATTTTAAAGAAAAATGTTTCAAATAAAATTTTAAGCGATTTAAAGACTGCATCTGAATCATTCAACGTATTTCATTTTCCTTATTTATTAAAGGAAAAGGACGTTCAAAAATATGAAATATTTAGTTTATATATTATATTTATTATTTAGAATTTTTTATATTTTTAACGTATTTTTATTTATTAAATAAGTAAAATAAAATTTTCTTACTGATTCAAATGCAGATTTTGAATCTACGAGTATATGTATTTGAAACATTTTCTCCCAAATGATTAAGGATGCAAGAAATTGTGTTGAACTTTTTTTTTGTTTCAACTCCTAGTAAAATAATATGCTATTAGTCGTATAAATAAAAAAAAATGCATTAATATGCATTTAACCAATTATGGGTGCACTTCAATCGTAATAGTTGCTGTGAGAACAAAATGTAACAAATATCTATTCTATATGTCAAAAAATTGCTAAATAATCAAATTTAGCTGTATTTGTATAAGAAAGTCGTGTGGTACTCATTACCAATTTTTTTTTATTCATAGCATTGTAATTAGATGTGGATCAATTTCCGAAATTTAAAGATACGGGGAAATTCCTCGGAATTTTTTTCTGTGAAATTTCAAATGCTAATAAAAATTAAATTATTTTTCTTTCCACTGATTGTTAAAATTGTTTTTATAATACTTTCCAGTCTAAATAATGATCCAAAACGCATTATACTACTGCAGACGACAGTTTAGTCATAACTTGTGATACACTGAATACCACATTGCTTGTTGCTGGAGTAGGGGTAGCTAACAGACAGGCACAAACGCGCAAGCAGACATCAAGGACAAATATAATTTAAAATTTGCCGGGTAATTTCCAAAAAAATATCCGGTGAAAAACGTAACAATTTTTTTTTTCTCGCAAATCGTGGTTGAAGGAATATCCGGGAATTTTCCGGGGAAAAACAATATTTAAAGTAATTTTCATATACAAATTAAATACTTACTTTACCAAGAAATTTGTCAATTTGAAGTCTATGTTCGCGTAACTCAAATTAAACCCAAGCCATTAATTTCGACTCTATTATCAGAATTAACATCTAAAACAAATTATGTTAGTTTGACACTAATGAGGTAATTAACGTAATACTCGATATTTCTTATTAGTTTACTACAAGTAGATTGACAAAAAGGATTAGCGCTAATTCCATTTTTACTATTACTCGTAACTTCATTTTTCGTTCTCAGAACATATTTATTTTAACTGCGGTTGTAGTCAACATTGGTTGGCATAAAATTTCACATTTTGCTAATTTAATTAATTTAGAAATGAAATTGCATATGATGAAAATAGAGATAGCGTTAATCCCTATTGTGAAATTACTTGGTTAGTGTCTATAAACAATTTGAAAAATTCGCCCTCAATAATTTTATCTCTTGTAAATGATTGAATTAGTAATATATTGTATCAATCATTGCCCTTGCAATAAGAAGAAAATGACAAATATTATTTAGATGACCCGGAAATATACAAATTTCCAAATAGAACAATGGCCCCCAAAAGGTTAAATTAATAAAAAAAAATTGTTCCTATTGTTTTGAAATTTGTCTTTGTTGTCCCAGCTAATCAATTATTATCTACATATGCGGTTAATAATAATACCTATATCACCGAACGAACATATTAATGTTTCTGACGTTCATCTACATTATTTTTTTTTTAATATTTGCCAATGTACTGCCGCAATGCCAAAAAATTAATTGCATTTAAAATCTATGTTAAAAAAATATTTAATTTAAAACATCGTACAAATTACAGAAATATACATTAAAAATAATTTTACTAATAATATATTTTCAATATAAATAAAACTTTTTTTAATACTATCTCGGCCGGTTTCGACGCCACATACGTCTTCTTCGGGAGGTGATATTAATAGAGACTAATACAAAACATGTTAAAATGTGAATAAATAAATAAATATAAACAACACAAACTAGATTAATCTCTTCGTCAGAATTTAAAACAATAAATACATTATAGTAAATAAAATATAGTCAGATAAAAATAAAAACGTTACTTTTCCATCCAACAAAAAAAAAATTGACTATATTTTACTTAATATAATGTATTTATTGCTTTAAATTCTGACGAAGATATTCATCTATGTTGTGTTGTTCATGTTTATTTATTCACATTTTAACATGATTTGTATTAGTCTCTTATTAATATCACCTCCTGAAGAAGACGTATGTGGCGTCGAAACCGGTCGAGGTAATATTTAATATTGACTGAAATCCAAGAGTTTTATTTATATCTATCATCCAGCCAAAAAATAGTCCCTATATATTTTCAAGTAATAATATATTAAATGAAATAAGTAATGTTGTATGTGTTGATCTGTTTCGCATGATACCTAGAAATCAAATTTAAAGAAATAAATCCCACCTTAATAAAATATATTTGTTCATAAACCAAAGCTTCCAATCGCGTTCCGCTCTTAAGGCAGCGTTGAAGTCCCTAGTTTGGCTTATGACCAATACTTTCACACTGATCGTTGACTCTGACTGCACTGCACTCACGTCTGTACACTGACACAAACACACGACTGTCGCTGAACGCGATCTAGTGATCCAAGTGCTACGACGACGCAAGGCGGACTGAGTCGTGTTATGACTGGAGTTCCTCCACCAAGCCAGCAAATGTTGAACTCTTCAGTACTTCAGCTGCTTTCTTCTTTGGCTGTGTGTGTAGTAGTAGAGTCAAGGTCTTGGCGGCTTCAGAAGATTTGTGATGTGGTTTAAGTCTTACGGCTAGTAACTTAAATCCCTGTAGGCATTCTTGAATGAAAAATGAAATGTGCACTGTTTATTAACTAATTTAATTCAAGTTTGTTGATTAAAACTATTTATATATATATTTTCTGACAGATTCTTGTAAGGGAAGCCTCATAATTATAGCACCTTATCAATGGATAAGTATTTTTCAAAGTCCTTTTAATACGATTTTAATAGTTTCGTGATATTTGATTGATTAGTGTGGTTTCAATTTTTTTTGTTAGTGTATCTTACATCATTTACGAATTAAAAATAGAAAATACAAAGAAATACATTTTTTCACGACATGCTAGGAAACCCCACCGTTCTTCTCCCGAAATAGTGAGGAAAATGTGTTGTTCCTCTCTAGAGAGGAAAGTATAAAAGTGTTACCAATATGAATGTTATTTACAAAAAATATATTACAAAAATTATAAATAAATTCCTAATTTGATTGAAAATCCTTATTTTAGTGATATACATAATTTAAATTATCTTACAATTATGTCTTATATTTTTCTTTTTCTTATTAAATCACAATTTGACAACTTATTAAAGATATTTAAGATTGGTCCATTGGCAACACTGCTACACCGCCTTGTGTCCGGTAACCTAACTTTTAACGTGTCAGTTTGTGAGTTGTGTTCTCAAAGTGTATTTTAGGTCCGAGTAAATCGTTTTTAGAAACATGTCGTGAAAAAAATGTTGTGTCTAACACGAGAGGAAAGCTCTTCTTCCACTCTCGTCCGAAATGCCTCACTCGCTGCGCTCATGAGGCAAACTTCGAACTCGAGCGGGAAAAAGAAGCGCTTTCCTCTCTAGTTTGACAAATAACTATTTTATAACACTGTTTTGGAAACTACGCATTCCACAACTAAAAATTGTATTGGAATAACTATCATCCCTTACGCCGCGTATGGAATAATTTCGACGAAATAGAGCTGCATATTATCGCGATATATAAAGTATCTTGGTTCGGTTGCTATGGTTACGTCTCTTTGTTTTAATTTTATTTATTTGAGTTTGACGTTTTGAAAAGTTTTGCATTTTACATTTTTTTCCTTCGGCTCGGACTACAAAATTTTTGCTCGTGTGAAATATGTGACATTCCATTACTTGTTGTAGAATATACTATTCTAGGTTTATACTGGATTTACATATTTAAAGGTTTGTTATTTACATGAGGAAGTAAATACTCGGGACTGCAGTCAATATTATTTAATTTAACTAAAATACTGACGTTTCTGTACATCCTTGTGTCTTCATCTGTGTAAATTAGTAATTAATTGTGATGTAAATAAATTTTTATATAATAAAATTTTTAAAAAAATAGTTATTTGTATATCAAGGCACTCAAGTACAATTTTTATCACAAATATGGAATTTAGCCGAGGAGAATAAACCATATGAGTAATAAAAAATGCTTTTGTGCCGAGATACCTACACGTAATATTTTTTTTCCGAAGTGGTTAAATTATTAATTAAAAACATAAATAAATAGCATTATGTATTTGTAAAACGTCAGGTAACTGTTTCGGCGGGGATGGCTGTGATAACAAAAGAACTGTGAAAGTGTCAAATATTTCTGTATAACTTTCATTATTATTTACATGTTCTTAGACGTGCTCTGCTTGTGATCTGCATTAAATCTGATGCATGATTATCAAAGTTAAATAATAAATAAATTCATAGATAGTATTATAGAATAATACGTTTGTTACTATTAGTGCTAAAAGTTTGATAAATTAGCCCTTAAAGTTAAATTTTGACATAAGAGTCTGTAAAGTTTTACTTTAGCTACTATTTTGATTTCGAAAAAAAAATTGGCTACAAATTTTTGTAGAATGGTCATATATAGTACATTGTGTTATTAGGAGTAAATGTGATACTTTGGGTGCTGAGCATGTAAGTTTACATGCGAAGCATACAAAGTCACATTTATTCCGAAGAACATATGCTATTTTTTCTTCCAACATAGAAAATAGACATTAATACATTAAAAAATGCTCAAAACTTCAACAAATATTCTACCGTATCCAGTATTTCTAGTTGCCACAGAATATGTTATTTTGTTATTTTTGTTTATTTGTTTTATTCTTAACTGTCAAATTATTGAATTACAACCTTACTATTTTGCATGATATTTTACTTTGTCCGCCGCCGGAGTAAATGTGTTGCCAAGGAGACACTTTTACGCCGGCGGCGACAATATTGAACTTCTACTTGTTGAATACAAATACATAACAACGTACTTTTATGACGTTTGAAGAAAAATAGTATATTGTGTCATTAGGAGTAAATGTGATACTTTGGGTGCTGAGCATGTAAGTTTGAACGACGAGCGAAGCGAGTCGAACAATTACATGCGAAGCACCCAAAGACACATTTACTCCGAATAACACATACTATTTTTTCTTCAAACATAGAAAATAAAATTATAAATATTATAAAATGCTCAAAACTTCAAAAAATATTCTGTCTTATCTAGCATTTCAAGTTGCCGTAGAATATGCTGTTTTGTTATTTTTATTTATTTTTTTCATTTTTAACTGTCAAATTATTGAATTACAACCTAACTATTTTTCATAATATTTTACTTTGTCCGCCGCCGGCGTAAATGTGTTGCCAAGGATACACTTTTACGCCGGCGGCGACAATATTGAACTTCTGCTTGTTGAATACAAATACATAACAACGTACTTTTATGACGTTTGAAGAAAAATAAATTTAGCACGTCTCATGAAAAAATAACGGTCAAAGCCAACACAACGGTGGATAGTTTGATTTATTTATTTAGTTTTTGATAAGTATAGTATTTGATAAGTATAGTATTTATTGCAGGCTAAAATATAATATTTTGATAACAGTGAACCGGAGTGTATATTCTTGCCTCGGGTACTCACTTAATGGGAAAAATTATATTACTAAAAACAGATAAATTTTGATATTTATAATGTTAAAAATAATTATATACGGGTGCGTAACATAAATAAATACATTAAATTTAATCAGTGGTGGAACAACAATATTTCTTAATAACTTTTTTCTAAATCCCACTTTTTTTAGTATTATTACCTCCCCATAAATTGACGAGTTCGTAGGGTCGAGCTCAAAAAGTATTCTCGTCCTCCATTTTGGTTCCAGGTGTCATAAATAAAACAATTTATTTGAATCCAGTTTCTTTGAAAAAGGAAAAAAGACATTTAAAATTTGTTACCGGCAAGTATTGATATTGATTAATATTATTGTGATACATATTTTATTAGAAACTATTCTTTACACTGACTTGTGACGTTTTGAGATACATAAACAATAATCGAAATTATGATCTATCTCAATTATTATTAATCAATATCAATATCAAATTTGACAGATATAAACTTTAAAGATTTTTTTTATTTTCAAAATAACTGGATTCTAATAACTTGTTTTATTTATTGCACCTGGAACCAAAATGGCGGATGAGAATACTTCAAAATTTTCTACTTTTTTACGAAATGTGACACATGTCATTTTGATTGTGAAGCTGTTTTCTTATGCTCGGTTGCACCAACGTAAGTTAAATTTTAAACTTGGTTTAAATAAATAAAAGCAAATCGAAGTTATATGTCATATGGAGTAATTGACATTGATGTCAAATATAAGATGCGCTTTTATTTATTTAAACCAAGTTTAAAATTTAACTAACATTGGTGCAACCGGGCATTAGTGAAATATATGTCAAAAAATTAAATAAAAATACGAAATAAAATTAAATTTCTCAAATATAAATAGAAAATGCATAAATAAGAAGGTATGTTTCAGTATCATCAAATACTATTTTGTAACGTTTAAGAGTAGTATTGGATGGGAGGTTATGTGCTGGCCACATCAGATTTTTTTATATATCATTAAATATTAAAATTAAATATAACCCCTAAGCCTTATAAATATCGAAATACGTATTTCGATAACTAAGTTAGATGCAAGGGGGATAAAATCAAGATTACACAATTTGTAAACCAAATCAGTGGTCAAGATTAAATCCAAATTGAGAAATTAAATACACAAATTATACTGAAACGAAGCAAATCAACCTTGTCAAACTAACAAATGATTTTTTCAAAGAAAAATGATAGGTACAAGGGCCTTTTTGTTCTTTTTAAATTATTTTAAATTTCAAAATATGCGTACCTATAAAATGACATATTTTATTTTAAGATATTCAAGGCTGCAATTTTCTAGAACATTTATGATAATTTTTAATATACATATATAGATATTATTTTATCGTCAGAATTCTAGCGATAAATAAACGAACCTCGCAATTTAACAAAATTGTGGCGTAGTACTATTATTAAAATTCAAAAATTATGCTTTGGACTACTTCGAATTTAAAATTTCTTCAAATATCTTATAATGAATTTCTTCAAATTTCCGATACCGATACCGAAGTCATAAATACAAAATTTAGAATTCTAAAACTGTATACAATTATCATGGCATTAAAGTTGTGTAAAAAAAAAATCGGTAGATGACGCTTCTCAAATTGCGTTTTCATTAAATTTTGTAATTTCAGTATTTAATATTCGCAAAAGTAAATATTAGAAATTAATATTATTTTCAATTTTGTTATTTCTTTTTATACAGGGTGTTCAATTTAAGTGTGCCACCATTGCTATCTCGAGAACTATAAGAGCTACAAGTTTGGTTAAATTAGCAAACAATTTCTATTTTACAAGACTATTTTAATGAGCTTAAAAAATATTTTTTTTAACCAATAGTTCTCAAAATATGGGGTGCAACTTTCTTATTTTAAATGGCAACCTATATTTTTTATTTGCTTATTCGATTTTTTTATGAATTCAATGATATTCACATGTAATGACCAAATAATACAAAATATTTGAGAAAAATGCTAAATTAGAAATGTATCATTTTTATTTAAATATGCCCATACAAAGCTTGCCATGGAAGAAAACCAATAAATCAAATGCAGAAATAATTGCAAAAACTGTAATTATGAGAAGAATTATTAATTTTGTTGTTACAATACAGTAGTACACTTCAAAAAACTAATATTAACATTGTTTGATTTATTTGTTTTCTTCCATGGCAAACTTTGTATGGGCATATTTAAATAAAAATGATACATTTCTAATTTAGCATTTTTCTCAAATATTTTGTATTATTTGGTCATTACATGTGAATATCATTGAATTCATAAAAAAATCGAATAAGCAAATAAAAAATATAGGTTGCCATTTAAAATAAGAAAGTTGCACCCCATATTATGAGAACTATTGGTTAAAAAAAATATTTTTTAAGCTCATTAAAATAGTCTTGTAAAATAGAAATTGTTTACCAATTTAACCGACCTCGTAGCTCTTATAGTTCTCGAGATAGCAATGGTGGCACACTTAAATTGAACACGCTGTATATGTAAATACTATATAATATATAATTCATATTAATATATTAGCTGACATGTTTGCTGGTTTTGTCAGTTTTATGTAAGTACTAATAAATCATTTTTATTTGTACGTATATCACAAAAAACCTGGTTTCCCCTAAATAAATTATTTCGGATTTTCTATAATTGCTGCAGTACTTAATAAATTACATTAATTTGTTAGGAATTATCATTTTTAATTATTGTAAGTTATCCCTATGTTTACTCATAAAAAACGCTACTATACATTGCTATCAATCATTTTTATTCTAACTATGGTAATGACACATCCCTATGTATACTGATAAAGAAACTTAAGTATAAATTCGAATTCTCGATTTTTTTTCAATTGAATATTCGAATTTATTTTTTTTTAATATCAACACTACATATTGTGAGTGTGATGCAATTCTGTTTCAAATGTAACATGTCCAAAAATAGTCACCTTGTACTGAAAACTAAATCAAATATGAAGATTATATTCATTTTTGGGGTTATACTTATATGATTGTATGATAATTGTTTCGTTAAGAGTTAACACAGCAAATATTTATATTTGCTCAAATTTCATCACAATTTTGCAACTCAATGTGTAAATGGCGAGAATTAGATGCGTTTACAAACATCATTTATTTTGAAATAGTTGTCGACAAACCAATATTTGGCTACATAATATTTTGATAAGAGAGCTGTTTTATTTATATTCGAAGGGACAAATTGAAAGGCATTAGCCTTCACTAGCTCTACACACATTTACATAAATATGTGACCTTTGATTCAATATTTTTGTCTTGCAAACAATTAAACCTGCAAATAATCGTATCACATAAAAAAATAACAGTTGTGCCTCGATTGAACATACATAGTTTCAAAGCTATAACGCAACCTTTAATTTTTGAAGAGTATTAATAGTTGAAAACATATTTTTCAATTTCGGTATAGTGATTATGTTCATTTCTTAGTTATAATGGGGTTTCACCATTTTTTTAAATATTATTTTATGAAACATTATCTTTATTGAAGACTATCTACACTTTTAAAAAGTCTTAATTGTTATTCATTAAGCCACAATGATTTTTTAAAAAATGTTGTGACGTTATAGTCGAGGTGTTGCTGGATCTAAAACAGTACAGATTTAAATAATTTTTGTTACATAAATGTTCTATTTTATTGTAATAATAATAATAATAATAAAATAAGTAAAAAAATATATGACTACATATTTACAATCTGTACTGTTTTAGATCCAGCAACACCTCTACTATGACGTCACAACATTTTTTAAAAAATCATTGTGGCTTAATGAATAACAATTAAGGCTTTTTAAAAGTGCAGATAGTCTTCAATATAGATAAAGTTTCATAAAAAAAAAAAAATAAAAAAAAATGGTGAAAGACCCCATTAATTAGATTTGATCTGATTTCAACGTTATTATTTATGAATTCGGTTTTAACCCGCCATAGTAATAATTAGAGATGAAACGGATATCCGGCAACTATCCGGCGGATACCGGGTTTTCAATAAATTATGTAAATTTCATAAAAACTACTTCAATTAATTTACATATAGGGATAAACACAAATAAAATCTCTATATCTCTATATAACAGTGATTAATATTTTTTTAACTAACGAAAAAAAAAAAAATGAAGAGGCTACGCGCATATTTTTTTTTTTATGTATTACCACGCTTAACTTTTTACGGTGCAGCTCAATTTTGATGTTTTTTATTGGATAGAGTGTATACCTTGAATTAGCTCCTATTAAAAGTTGTAACAAATTCTACCACGAATGATTTTGTACTGGGTTATCCAATTTCTATTATTCTTTTTTTTCACCCCTACATACATACATAATATCACGCTATATCCTACTTAGTGGGGTAGCACGAACCCAGAACCCATTCATAGTGCGATTCATACATGCTTGTTTATTCTCCACACTTGGAATCATTCGTTCACGCAACAAACCATCAATCATACCCAACCAGTTATTCCTCGGACGCCCACGCAATCGTTCACTTTCAATTTCACCCACATACATTAGTTTCACCAACCTTTCATTTGACATTCGCTCAACATGTCTAAACCACCTCAACTGACTCACTTCTACTTTCTAAACAACATTCTTCTCAATCTCACACTCACCATACACCAATGTATTCCGTATACGATCACGTCTCGTATACCCACACACTCCTCTCAAATATCTCATTTCTACAGCAGTTATACGTCGTTCATGCTTCTTCATCCACACCCAACATTCAGAACCATACATCAATGTACTAACACACCTTTATAAACGCTCAATCGAGCATCTCTAGATACATTCACCCCTAAGGGTAGAAAAATAGGAGGCCACAAAAATTAAAATTTTGAAGAAAAAAATTAGTTACTTACATTAGGTTAGATGTTTAGAAGCTTAATTATTAGGACTAAAAAGGTTTATTTTATTTTTCGTTTTTCAGTTAAATTTTTCGTCGGATTAAATTTTTGTTAAAAAGTTTTTATTAACAAAAAAGTACTCATAGCTAACGAGAGACAAATTTAAATTATAGCGAATGAACACAAATTTCTCAGCATTTTCAGGCAATATTTGGCCGAATATCCGGCTATTCGGCTTATAGGGTGGCCGGATTTCCGGTATCCGATATCCAACCAAACTATCCGTTTCATCTTTAATAATAATTACATTTATTATATGCTGTTTGTTTCACCGTTAAACGTGATTAGTTATTTGCTTTGAGCCGTTATTCTATTTGCATTTCAAACAAAATTTTTAATAGTGTATTTCCAAAAATATGTCATTTACTATGGGTTTTCTAGGAGCGCATTATATTTATTGCTGACTAGAATAATAATTTTTATTATTACTTTTTAAATAGTGAATACAAAAATAGCAACTTACATGATGTCAGATGTTACTAAACAATATTGTTTTATTATTTTATCGTCTTTTTATTGCAAAGGATAAACTTATAGAAATTGTACAAAAGTAGTTAGAATTTTGCAATATATTGTCAAAATTTATAGAAATATTACCTATTAAGTGTCCAAATTAATGAAATTGTTTGTACACAATAACTTTACTGCATGTATGTATGTAAAAACCATAGAAATAATAAAATGTATGGAAGGAGTATAGACAAAAATAAACTGTAACCAGCACAGCGTGAGAGAGATAGAGAGTTGAAAGTGACGTGACGGGTGGCAAGATGACAAGAACTTGGTTTGACGTTTGACGTGTGAGTAGATACTGTTTTGATAGACTTTTGTGCTAGCTTTTGTCCCTCATTTAGAATTTTGTCAATTATTTATGTCATATTTAAATATATCAAATATGGTAAAATCCTGTTGTGCATATAATTGTACAAAAAACAGGCTATAAAAGACGGTGTTCCATTTGACAGGTAAATATGTCACTTTAGGATAGAACGCTATATATATACAGGGTGTTCATTTTTAAGTGGCTACCATTGCGATCTCGAGAACTAGAAGAGATACGAAGTTGGTTAAATTAGCAAAGAATCTCTATTTCACATAGGTATTTCAATGATAAACTAAAAAAAGAAATTCAACCAGTGGTTCTCAGAATATGGATACCAACTTTTCTATTTTAAATAGAAACATATATTTTTTATTTACTCATTCAATAGAGCTCTTTATTCTGAATTCAACGATATAAAGTTTTCAAACCCTTACATAACAAAATTTTCGAAAAAAATTAATAAAATTTTGTATTAATTTTTCCTAAATATGATATTAATTAGAGTGCCATAAATGAAAAAAGTGAATATTTTGTTTATTGCTACTTCTGTTAAATGAGAAATTGTTCTTCATATCATTTTTAATACCTAAAAATGGATTAATTCACTTTTTTCATTCATGGCACTCTAATTAATATCATATTTAGGAAAAATTAATTCAAAATTTTATTAATTTTTTTTCGAAAATTTTGTTATGTAAGGGTATGAAAACTTTATATCGTTGAATTCAGAATAAAGAGCTCTATTGAATGAGTAAATAAAAAATATATGTTTCTATTTAAAATAGAAAAGTTGGTGTCCATATTTTGAGAACCACTGGTTGAATTTCTTTTTTCAGTTTATCATTGAAATATCTATGTGAAATAGAGATTCTTTGCTAATTTAACCAACTTCGTATCTCTTCTAGTTCTCGAGATCGCAATGGTAGCCACTTAAAAATGAACACCCTGTATATATACATATTTATTACAGTTTTTCGAAAAATGTGGTTTTAAGCAAGAAATGGATATTAACTATTAAACGAGAAAATTTTCAACTTAATGAAACTACATGAATTTGTGGGAAACATTTTCTTGATTTTTACATACAGCAGTTTAATGCCAATATAAAAGAGAGATAGTTATATCTAAAATTATGCAGTGGGAGAAGAACAGCACATTCGTACCACGTGCTGGGTGGCAGGAAAATGTGCTGTTCTTCTCCCACTGCGTAATTTTAGATATGACTATCTCTCTCTTATGTTGGTTACAGATTTCTGTATTAAAAGCATAGCCAACGCTGCATTCATATATATTGTTAAATCTATGGTAGAAACAAAACATAATATCTATCAATATCAATTGACTTTGTTCTCAACTGTATGGAATAACATAGAACCAATTTATTTAAATATCAAGGAGAGTCGAAGTTTCATTTTCTTCCGGAAGAAAAGGATAAGATTTTATCTTAGCAATCTACTACTTACTATTTGTATTCTTTTCTTACTAAGTACGCAAACCTTACTGAATAGATTAGTTGTGTATTCTCATAAAAATATCCGCTTTAAAATCCCACTAAAATGATAATACTAAAATAATTACTCCAAGTGAAATGAAAGTCTAGTATAAAATAGGAATATAATTACTTGAACATAGTGAGAAAGACTGTGCGAAAACTAAACGATGTTTTTACCAAATAAAAAGCTGTCACGGGCCACGGCGAAAAGAATCCGAAACCTCAGTGAAACTACAATACGATGGGCAATGAATATTCATTGCAAGTTCTGTGAATTAAATTTCAAGTAAGATTTTATTGCGGAAACTTTCGCTTACGTTGTCAGTAAACAAACTAAACTGGGAAATTTCTATTATTGGACAATAAAATTGCTCATCTTACACTATCATTTTAATTCTGATTATGAATATTGCTGTTATTAAATTATGTAAAATAACAGAATGACTGTAATTAATTGATCATTGACGTACTTGTACCTACAGGATGTTCAATTTAAGTGTGCCACCATTGCTATCTCGAGAACTATAAGAGCTACAAGGTTGGTTAAATTAGGAAACAATTTCTATTTTACAAGACTATTTTAATGAGCATAATTTTTTTTTTAATCAGTGGTCCTCAAAATATGTGGTGCAACTTTCTTATTTTAAATGAAACCGTATATTTTTATTAAGCTTTTTAACAGAGAATTCAACGATATACACGTGTCGTATCTTAATATTACGAAAGAACTGAGAAAAATGCATTTTAAATTTATATTAATTTTATTAGTATGTAGTTGTGATTAAGAGTGCTTAGAATAGAAAACAATTTAAAATAAACATGTGGAATAATGTTGTTCTAATTATAATTTTAAACTAACATTTTATACTAATAATAGTGTCTACTTTAGATTTAAAAAAACGAAGAATTTGTTTATAAAAATTGTTCAAATTTTCCTCCAGTTTGATAAATACAAGACTGAACCCTTTTAATTAAATTGTTTCTAACATTTCGTAATGTAATGTTCTACCGTCGATATTAGATATTACTTCTTCAATGTTATTTTTCAATTATTTCACGTCAAGATGCACAGTTTTGTACACTATCCCTGTCAGGATATCGTTCTGCGCACATATTAACTACAGCACGAGCATTTTTACGGCACAAAATGTATAATCATACATATTAACTTTTTCGTCGTGAGTAATATACTTTTTTCACTAAAAATTTATATTGTAGACAAATGTCAACTAACAACAATTAACAATTGTTTCAATAAAGCATTTATTTTCAATCGTTTTCTATTCAAAGCACTCTTAATTACAACTACATACTAATAAAATTAATATAAACTTAATATGCATTTTTCTCAGTTAGTCCGTTGTATTAGGATATAACATGTGAATACCGTTGAATTCAGAAAAAAATCTCTATTAAATAACGTAATAAAAAATATGTTTCCATTTAAAATATAAATGTTGCAGGCCATATTTTGAAAACCACTGGTTACAAAAAAAAAAATTATCTATTATAGTCTTGTAATATAGAAATTGTTCGCTAATTTAACCAACCTTGTAGCTCTTATAGTTCTCGAGATAGCAATGGTGGCACACTTAAATTGAACAGCCTGTATATGTATACCGGTTGTTGAAAGGTTCCTAAAGTATTTATTGGGAATTCATTTATTTTTCGAATTGTTATGTTAATATAATAGTTTCAAATAAGAAAAAACTTTTGGTTTTAATTGTCTTTTTATTATTATTAAATATTTAACGTATTGACCTGCTGAACGTACGTCTTCGTCAGTAAAAATACAAGACAACAATAAATCTCGTATTAAACAAAATTACTATAAATGGGTAGCCATGTTCTATTAAAATCTATTTCATTTCAGTTGTTCATGTTATTATTGCCTTTCAAATTTCGATGGCTTCACAAATAATTCTGTTGTTGATTGAATAAGATCTAGGAATAACTCTTGTTTCTTTAAATTTGAAATTATGAAGATATTCTTATCTTGTTGGGTTGTAGAAGACTTTTTTGAATGTTTGAGACGTATACATCTTCTGTTTTTGACAAGTAATTGTTTCTACAGATCTTCCTGTTTGTTAAATATATGATTTTCCACATCCGTAAGGAGTTTTTAGTATATTACATGTGAGGTGGAAAATGTTTCATTTCAGCCGAGGGCTTATTATATGACCGAAAGGCGAATCCTCGAGGTTCAGATATAGCGCAAGGCTGTAATGAAACTCTCTCCAAACTATGTACACTATTTTATTCACAATCATCCTTAATTAACGAAATTAACTTCTCATTCTATCCGTATATCCAACAAACAAAGGTGATTTATGGTAGTAGTCTATAGAACAAATGTTTAAATTTCTTTCAATAATTTGACATATGTCAACAGTTCAGGAAACTCAAATCCTAATATAGCTGCATTACATTCGAATTTTATATTACTTTATAATAAAAATGCTTGTTTTTTATTCGCTTCAGTTTTCAAAAAGAGCACTTTCTTATTTTAGTCACCTTTAGCGCAAGATAAATTTTGTGGAATGCCATTTTCCAGGTGAGAAGGTGAAAAGATATCACCTATACTAAAATAAATAAATAAATATATCATCACGCCTTTTACCCATTGCGGGTGTGGCACTCTGCTTACGCAGATCTCGGTAAGTGATATAGTTTGACGTATGAAATGCGGTTACCAGCCGTCAAGTCATAGCCCCCAAAGTTGTTAGTGGAGGGGAAACCACAGGGGTAAATTTAAATTGGCAAATGTCGGAAGTGGGATTCGAACTGAGGATCTCGCGATCCACAGTCCGATACGTTGCCACTGAGCTATTGACCCCATCACCTATACTTACTTTGAAAATATGATTTTCTAAAAAAAAGAAGATATAAAAAGTGGTACGAAGTGTTACGAAGTCCCAAATCATGTAAATGTTTTAGAATATCGTATCGCCAAGTCACATCGAATGCCTTCTCTGAATCGAAGAAAACAGCAACTAAATGTTTTCGTTCAAGAAAACTACAACGAATGTCATTCGTGAGCTGAACATGGAGATCAGTTATAGAGTCACACCGAAGAGCATCTAATAGGCGAATATGCTCTAAAAACCAACAAAGCCTGTAGTCAATCATACGTTCATATATTTTGCCTGTAACTAGCAGGATTGGTGGTGAAGAGGCTAGGAGCGCTCAGGTTTACAGTCTGTAATGTGACAGTCGAGGTTCGCGTCTTGCACGATACATCCTGAATTATAAAAAAATATTATAATTCGAAGCTCTTTTAAACAGCCACAGATGGGTCTGAGTGATTCGGAGGTCACTATAAGCCGGCGGTCTCTTGCAGTTGTCTATTAACTGACCATCAGCAACTTTGCTAATGCAAGTGAACCATTCGATCAATGAAACCGGTGGAATTCCGGCCTTATGCTAAAAAAAAAACATGAACGAATTATTATTATTAACTATGGGGTAAATAGCTCAGTGGTAACGTATCGGACTGTGGATCGTGAGATCCTCAGTTCGAATCCCAGTACCGACAGTTGCCAATTAAAATTTACCCCTGTGGTTCCCCCTCCACTAACAACTTTGGGGGCTATGACTTGACGGCTGGTAACCGCATTTCATACGCAAAAATATAACAGCTACCGAGATCTGCGTAAGCAGAGTGCCACACCCTTAATGGGTAAAAGGCGTGATGATATATTTATTTATTTATATTTATTAACTAGTAGGATAAATGGCATCCTTGCCCGGTTTTAAAATAGGAACAATGATGGCTTTTCGCCAGGTATTCGGGAACGTACCATTACGCCAGAGAAGATTAAAGAAATTGAGAATGTGAGAATTCAGCTCGAAATATAGGTGTTTTAATATACCGGAAGAAATGTTGTCGGGACCGACAGAAGAGTTTCCCGTTTTGCTAAATACAAAAGTAAAATCAACCATGGAAAATAGACGATTATACACTTCATCGTCATCAGAAGAGAAGGCAATAGGTACTTCACATGTTTCTTTAATTTTAAGAAAGCTTAAAGAGTTGTTTTCTGTACTACTGACAGACACAAAATGTATAGATAGGCATTCGGATATGTCATTAAGATTGGTGCTTAAACTGTTTGAATGAATTTGATGAAGGTTGACAGAGCGAGGCTTTTGAAGACTTCGACGAACGCTCAGGTGTAACAGAAGTGGCATAATTCCGGCAGGAGGAAGACTTGTAGAAAAACACGTGGAGCATGAACTCGGAACTTCTTAAAGAGTATTTGGTTATTTATTTATTTATTTACTTAATAACCCAACAGGAAAAAAGCCCAATTATAGGATTAGGATAAAAAGATTAGTATAAGCTCAGCTTAATACAAGTATATACATCTTGGAAGCAGACAATTGCAAATAACATTAAATCTAAAAATATAAATAACTAATAATATAAAGAAAAAAAGCAAAAACAGTGAAAATTTCTTATAAAAAAAAGAGTTAGAAAAACAATAAGCGAGAAAAGCTCAAAAAAAAATACTCAATCTTTCAGAATATCACTAACTTCTCTCTTAAAAACTGGAAGCGAATTACTAAAAATATCAATATTACTTTAATATTATTAATATTATCTGACAACTTGGACAATTATTTCCGCGAAAAAAACTATCCCAATTAGCAGAATCAAATCGCCAACTTTGAAGAAGAAAGAAAACAGTTCAAAATAGGTAAATGATCACTGAAAATGGGCATCACCAAGTACTTTCCATCAAAACAGACTGTAAACTTTCTTGGCGAATACTACAATTCGCTACCGTATCTTCAATACCTTGTTGAACATATGTTTAAGTAATTTAGCGGTAGATTTCTATCTGATCAAGTCTTTTCAACTATCCCTGAGCAAAAAAAATATTAGCGCGGTACTGGAATGTTTTTCACTGTCTGATTTTTCTCGTTTCCAAATTAAATATAGTAACTTCATGTTATGTTGTTAAAATAACTAAGTATGGACTAAAAAGTAAAGAGATAAATGTTTTGAGTTTGGCATCTTCTAGCTCAGATTTCAATCCGTTGGAATCCTTGTGGGTACAACGAAACGCAGATTAAGAAATGAGTCTCAAAAAACCGTTGAAGATTTACAATTACCAGTTTTGAATAATTTAAAAAGCGATCTAACGAATGATAAAATAGTTTAATTTTCTTGTTAGTTGATTTTGTTTTTGCGTTGCTATTAGAATAACTTAATGAAAAGATAAATGAATACCAATAATTTTTAAATTGAATCAAAACATAATATGCTGATAAAATATAGTCGTATGAAATATTTGTGATTAGGGTTTATAATAAATTATAAAAAATGTATATAAGACTTATGTGTAGTGTGAGTGTGAATGCCATGTGGTTGTTTTAAAGTTTATTGTTTGTGAACAACATAGTACTTAAAGTTGCAGTTTTCTGTGTTTTAACGTATAGCTTGTACAAATTTGCGTGGCGATTGACTTGACTTGCTAATGGGATAAGCCAGCCCTAGCCAGCGGGGTGCAAGTTTGTCTGATGTTCAGGAGTGGATTATTATAATTTTGGGCTTAGATGCTTCAAATCTCCGAAATTTTTAATACGATTATCTTTTCAATAGTTTCCCCGAAAACTGTTAAGTAAGATAATTTTATACATATATACCCTTCAGAAAACGACATTTAAAATTCATTAGTTCAGCAGCACTGTAACAGTGAACACAATGTCGCAAGTTAAATACGAAGATTTTGAAGAAAACATAGATGTAAAATAAAACGTAAGTTTTTTTATCAATATATGTTTATATTTACTGAACGACAATGACAATACTGTATTCATAATTAATTTTATTAAAATTTTTCTTATTTTGATATTACTTGTGTCTGTTTGTGTAAAACTCATTTGAAAATATTATCTAGTACAACCCTGTAAAGTAGTCCCTCATAAATTTTTTTATTCCTCTTATGGAATACCTGCTGAGAAACACTAATGGAATCAATCGCCACGCAAATTTGTACAAGCTATACACAGTTAAACGTGCAGCTGCGTATTGTTAATGTTATTGACAGACTGAAAAGTACTGAGTAAGAACCTTGTGTTTGGCTCGGTGTGTACGTTGACGTATGCACAAACGCAAATATGCAGTTTATTATTCATGAATGACTTTTAGAACGCATTGTTCGAATTATTTGCAATTCGTGTTTGTTTTCTAATGCATCCGATATATTTAATTATTTATATTGTTACGTACTGTGGGAATTCAATTATAAATTTGTGGAGCATATTATTTTACATACATACAATGCTTAAGTATATTTCAATATTAAATTTATCAATTATTATGTATCAAAAAGATTTCTTAAACCGCAAGGTATTGAAGGTGTAAAAAATAATTTAATTTTTTTTTTAATAACTTGGCTGAAATTATGTATTTTATTTTTAACAAAACAACGACGTTTCGGTCATGATCACATACATTTTGTTATTAAACTCTTTGATAAATTTTGATTATAAAAACTACTTATTGAAAAATAGACTTATGTAGGAGTGACCACTCTTTGGAATCAATAAAGATTTAAGAATCTTGTAGTTTTTATAATCAATAGCTATTTGTTTAACTAGGCCCCAAACTAGCAGATTTACAGAAGAGGCTGACGTTTCATTGTCGAGCCGAAGTCTCGTCAATGAATGCTGCCGATATTTTAAGCAAATCTCAGCAATTTATTGATTTAGTCAATTTTTATTTGAGACATTTTGTTCAATTCATACCGATTAATAGTTATTTACTTTACAAGTGGGCAAAGTAAGGAATTACCCACGAGAGAAATTTTAGCTCACGAAGCCGAAGGCTGAGTGAGATAATTTTATCGAGTGGGTAATTCCATTTTGCTCACGTGTGAAGTATAACGTTTTATCCAACACTTCGTAATAAATGAAAAATTTATTAAAGAAATATTATTTGACAGTGACATATGCTTTCAATTTTTAAATTAAAATGTCAATCGAAGTAGTTACCAAGGTGTTGTGTGTTATTATTATTGTTATAAATAAAGAAATACTCACTAGTGGCTTTCCTCAAAATTATACCCACTAGTGGATAATCTGTTACTTTGCTTGTTTAAAATCGCCATAGTTTTAGAGCATTTATTGAGAGGTGTTGGATAAAAGTTGTTTATGCGGAATGTTATGTGTTGCCCACATCAGATTTCTTTTCTTAGTTAAATTGTTTTAATTTTTATTAAGTATCATTTGATGTGCTTGTTCATAAGTGACATTCGCGTTTTTAACCTATTACTTTACTTACTACATAAAATTTTACTATAAATAAAGTAGTAACCGATAGTGTGTGTTGTTTGAACAATAATAGTTATTTTTATTATACCTGCATCATAATCCGTATTTAAAACACGCTACAGCGTTCATAAACGCAAGATTAAAACACGC
Source organism: Poecilus cupreus (assembly GCA_963942605.1). Classification (NCBI taxonomy): domain Eukaryota; kingdom Metazoa; phylum Arthropoda; class Insecta; order Coleoptera; family Carabidae; genus Poecilus; species Poecilus cupreus. The sequence continues at coordinate 16,844,833 of OZ012725.1, read as the reverse complement.
CGTGCTTTAAAGGTTGCTAAGCAACAACAAAAATAATTACTATTAATATCTGTCAAAACTGTAAACGTAAACAACAAATGCTAACCAATCTCCTTGTAAACGATATACGTCAAACGTCATACGCGCAAAATTATGAAATGAATCAAAATCAAAATGCTGCTTTCCGTTTTTTCCAGAGTATGATGCAGGTATAATAAAAAATAGCGTATGACACACGTGTATAAGTGCTTTTTTATTAATACCTGCATCATAATCCGTGTTTAAAACACGCTACAGCGTTCATAAACGCAAGATTAAAACACGCCGTGTTTTAAAGGTTGCTAAGAAACAATAAAAATAATTACTATTAATATCTGTCAAAACTGTAAACGTAAACAACAAATGCTCACCGGTCTCCATGTAAACTATATACGTCAAACGTCACAAGCGCAAAATTACGAATGAATCAAAATCAAAATGTTTTTTTCCAGAGTATGATGCAGGTATAATAAAAAATAGCGTATGACACACGTGTATAAGTGCTTTTAAAGCACTAGCGACGTTAAAAGCATTCCGCTTCGCGTCGTGCTCTTAATCTCGTCGTACGTGCTTTAAAAGCTTACTTATACACTTGTATCATATTATACTATTATCTTGTCCGTACTCGTGTGTTAATTTTTATTTTGCACCGCGCGGTTTTGTATTGAAGCACGACGCGAAGTGTAGTGCTTTAATAAAACCGAGCGATGTATAATAAACATAACGCACACATAATGTATTTAATTTTCCGGCCGACATACCTATTCACTATAATATTTTTATATATTTTCCACAAATTTTGCTAATTGATATAGTAAGTTGTACATCAAGGCGCTTTAAAAAATCTGATGTGTCCAGCACATAACCTCCCGCCCAATACTACTCTTAAACGGTACAAAATAGTATTTGATGATACAGAAACATACCTTCTTATTTGTTTATTATCTTTATATTTGAGAATTTTAATTTTCTTTTGTATATTTATTTAATTTTATGACATATATTTCACTAAGAAAACAGTTTCACAATCACAATGACATGTGTCACATTTCGTAAAAAATTGAAAATTTTTAAATGTTTTCATGGTGTACTAGGAATGCAAAATTTGTAAAATCTAATTTCTTTATATTTTATTATCTCTAAATCTAATGAAAATTAATAAAATTAGTGTAATCAAAAAACATGTAAAATTAAATATTCTTCAACTTTCAAAATAACATAAATTGTTGAAAAAAGAAATTTAACCGTGTTTTTCACGAAAAACTGTTAAGGGCTTCAAGCAAACTGCTACTTCCGGTTGACCTATTTTATCCAAAATCTAATCAGCTCTTCATTTAAATATAAGAAGCAATAATTCACAAAATTGTATTTTTTGGTATTATAGTATTTGAGTTATGCGAGACGAAAAAATTGCCACAGACTACACACACACACATACATACATACATACATACATACATACATACATACATACATACATACATACATACATACATACATACAGACATCATCGCGAAAATAGTAAAATCGTATTGTAGGGACCCTAAAACGTGCTTATTCATTGAAAACTCACTACCCAATTTTTTGACCAAAAACAATACCTCCCTTACCTAGAGGTAGGCGGGAGGTAAAAACAAGAGGATGTCAAAATAATCAATAGTTTGTATAAATTGCCAGAATTAAAATTAGAAAAATGCCAGACAGTGACGAATCTATAAACATGTTTTGGTAGAATTATTCCATAAAAATATAAATCACGTTACGAGGGATACTATCAAGTTTCCGTACAATGGTGCACCGAGAAGAAAGAAAGTCAACAATTTCACTGAAAACATGATCTTATCATAGTTCACAGAACTGGTATCGCAAAATATAAAATTTTTGCGGGCAACTACACAAAGTATTGCACAAGAAATTCATGCAAATTTTTGAAGTCATTCACTGCTTTTAAATCAAAGTTATGACAGTTTATGGAAAAGTGATATTTGGAGACTAAAAATGTCAAAAAAACAATAAAATAAAGAGAATATTCCAAATTATTAATACATTGGTAGCTAGAACGTTCATTAACAAAATGTCGAAGTTTCATTACCTTTCAGAGATTGTGTAACAAGAAAATAGAAATTACTGAAACAAACTACACGAATGTCTACAAATCCAGTGGGAAGTGTGGCAACGTTGCATTCCAAATCAAAGTCCGCGCACAGTATAAGAATTCACACAGTAGCGACACTTCATATATTTTCATGATCCCAGTATTTCAGTGGTGCGCAGCCAGGAAGATGGCCGCTTAGTGTTCGCTGATAGGCTGTCTTAGTAACCATAGAAATGAAAATATAATATGACAGTGTTAGTTATATCTGTCAAATATCAAGCTACAGTATTTAGATATTTGTCTCTGGTCGCTACTGTGTGAATTCTTATACTGTGGTCCGCGCGAAAAATTGAATGTGTCACACAAATTAATCTAACTTACGATTTGTTTAATTTACATTAATTGCATTTAATGATCAAAATCATTACTTTTTTAAGTTATTATTGAATCCAATGGAAAATTAATAGTTACTTTGGATATTCTTATGTCCAGGGTTTGACGTTTGACAGTTGACGTTTGACGAAGTGATCGTTTGAAAATACGACGTTGCCACGTTTAGCATCGTCGAAAGACATTCATAAATTGTGGTATCTCAAGAAAATTAATGCGATTTTCGTGTAAAATGCATAATTTTAATGATAAATGATAGCAATTTTATTATTATGTTGTTGTTTTGCTTGAAAGAAAAGCATGTTTCACACTTAAATTTTTCATTTTTAACAGTTGATTTAGGTAAGGTCAATGGGTCCATAAACCATTTTTTTTTTATTTTTTTATGAAACTTTATTAACATATATGACGATCAGTGAAAACCCGATGTGAAAATTCCATATATTACCGGTGATATGATTTTTTAAAGTGTGTGTGACGTCACGGTTACTGCTCCAGTAGCACTAAAATGATAGTAGATATTACATATTTTTAAATGTAAAATTAATATTTACATATTGCTAGTCTTTATTTACAACAATTAAACTTAATATAAATAAAGATAAAATTCCTTTGGCACACAATTTAATCAATAGTTTTTCAACATAGCACAATAAAGCAGTGAAATTATAAAACAAGTAATAGAAGCCCAACAAATATAATCTTAAATACCAACAAACAAAATAAATGAAATGACATTTCGTAGTTCCATTTTAGCCCACAATAGGCGTTGGGCGTCACGGCAGACGCGTGATTTGCTCATTTCATATTTCTAACCAATACCATCAATGCGAGGACCCGTGACGTGAAAATATGTTTAATTCGTTATATCGCGTTACTCCAGAATATTAAAAAAAAAATACTTTACTACTAATAATTCCATAAGTGCTACACGTTTTGATATAAATTTATCATATTTCGTTTATAGTATATGCGCCCATTGTCAAAAATTACATCTCAACCACAATAAAATTAGAAAAAATCCAAATTAAAAAAAGCACTTATACAAGTGTGTCATATCCTATTGTTTTTATTATACCTACATCATAATCTGAAAAAAAAAAACTGGAAAGCAATATTTAGATTTTAATTTATTTCATTATTTTGCGCGTGTTCTATGCAAATTGATTAGCATTTATTGTTTAACAGGTAAATTCATAAAAGGGATTAGCGTTAACTCCATTTTTTCATCATCTGAGACTTCATTTCTAAATTAATTATATTATCAAAACGTGTCAAATTTTATGCTAAGCAATCTTAATTACAACCTTAGTTAAAATAATTATGTTCTGAGAATGGAAAATGAAGTAATAATAAAAATGGAGTTAGCGCTAATCCCTTTTATGAATCTGCCTGTAAATTATTATGTAGATTCATTTTTTTACAATTTGTCATGAGAGCTTTGACAGATATTAATAGCAATTAATGAAATAGCAATTAAATACACAATACTGATATCTCCAGCACCAGATGATAGCTCTGGTAATATTTGATAAATATGACAGTATATTATAGAATTCCAACCTGAAATTAACGAAAGTTAATATTATTTGTTGACATTTCGTTTTAAATTTGCAACCTTTGCAAATTTTTCCTATTGTTGTTTATTTCATAGAACTATTAAAATGTATGGAAGGAGTATAGAAAAAGATAGTCTGTAACCAACACAGCGTGATAGAGATAGAGAGATGAAAGTGACGTGATGGATGGCAAGATGACAAAAACTTGGTTTGACGTTCGACGTGTGAGTAGAATACTGCTTTGATAGACTTATGTGCGAGCTTTCGTCCCTAATTTATAATTTTGTCAATTATTTATGTCATATTTAAATATATCAAATATGGTAAAATCCTGTTGTGCATATAATTTTACAAAACAATGTTTCATTTGACCGGTAAATATTACACTTTTAGGTTAGAACGCTGTTACAGTTTTCTGAAAAATGTGGATTTAAGCAAGAAATGGATATTATCTATAAAACGAGAAAATATTCAACCTAATGAAACTACATTAATTTGTGGGAAACATTTTTTTTTTATTTTTACATACAGCAGTTTAGCCAATATAAGAGAGAGATACTCATATCTAAAATTACGCAGTGGGAAAAGAACAGCACATTCGTACCACGTGCTGGGTGGCATGAAACTGTGCTGTTCTTCTCCCACTGCGTAATTTTAGATATGACTATCTCTATCTTATGTCGGTTACAGATTTCTGTATTAAAAGCATATCCAACGCTCCATCCATATATATTATTAAATCTATGGTTTTTTTACATTTCATTTTGTTGCCATAGTTACAACCGAATAAATTTGATTTTTTAAAATACTTCTGCAAGTTAAAACATAAAATACGATTTTCTAGCTGAATCTATTTCGTGCTAGGTTTGATTTCCTATGGAAATTTACCTTCTGGAATATTTCGTTTTTATTGCTACTTGCAAATCACTCGTGGTCATTTTCATAACAATAAAAACTCAATAGTCCAGGCGGTAAATTTCCGGAAATCAAACTAACACTTAATAGATTATGTATGAAAATTTGTTTGAAAACTATTATTGTTACATTTGCTCTATTACTGTGTTTATTTAAACTATGCCGATGACTTTGTAGAGACTTTTACTGAAAATTTTAAACTAAAAATGTAAATACATAAATATACAGGTTGTCCCAGATTTAAACGGCCTAACTTAAAATTAAGATTAATAACCTAAAACAAGGTTAACGTTCATTTTAGCAAATGTCCGTAAATGCTTTATTCCAGAGATATTCATGTTTTTCTTATTGAGTAGCACTACTTTAAAAAATCAACTTCATAACGAAATATCCAGTATTATCTTATTGAGTTGAGACATAATAATTAAGTTATATCAATAATAAATTGGTTATTACCTAATTTTAATACAAAATGTAGTTTGCTTGCACTGATGTCAAAGAAAAAATGAGAAACCTACAATGAATTTAAGAAATTTTTTTAAGGTGACATAAAAGGATAAGTCTATGAAGAACGGTTAAATAATTTAGACTCACTACCTAGAAAAATTATTCAAGTTTGCGAAACCATATCTCCCGAGCAATATCATGCAGCAACCAATGCAGTGGCAGATCATTTTCGTGCTTTTTTACTTGCTGCAGGTGAACATTTTGAAGAAATATTATTAAAAAAAAAAATAGTTTATGAAGTTATGTTATTACTTTATTATTTTAAACAATAAATTTCTTTAAATTCATTGATAGTTTCCCATTTTTTCCCAGACATCAGTGCAGGAAAACTAAATTTTGTTGAAATTAGGTAATAAAATTTTATTATTAATTTAATATGTAACTCCTCAATACGATAGGATATTTCATTATGAAGTTGATTTTTTTAAGTAGTTCTATTCAATAAGAAAAACATTAATATCTCTAGAATAAAGCATTTACGGACATTTGCTCAAATGAACTTGTCACCTTATTTTTAGGTGTTTAATCTATGGATTAAGTTAGGCCGTTTAAATATGGGACATCCTGTATATTAAAACATCTTTGTTATGTTAACAGCAAAAAATATATTATATTACGGCTTTCTTATTTATCACATTTCTAACTAGTTAATCCATTGATAAAGCCATACTTACAAGGGTAGTATTTGATAATCTATTTTTTACTTGAGTTTATCATAAAGGGATATAGTACATTCATTTTTTTTATGTGATTATGCTAGGTTTTAACTATATTAGTGTAAAATATCTATTGGATTCAACTTCAATTTTATTGCATTTTACCCTCCAGCGATTGTACTATACAAATAATTGCAAAAAGAGAAGAAATTTTGCAGAAAACCAAATATTTTATTTTGATTCTTATAATATAAACCTTTGTTGACAAGAATACCTAACATTATGGACAATAAAGAATATATGTATATTACATTAATACTAATTAATCAACAACAATATCATAATTACTGTCTAGAGCACAATCATTACTTTACTGTCCAACATTTATAATAAAATCTTTCATAGTATTACTGAATCGAAAATAATTTTTTCTATTTTCATCATATGCCGAACACTACTGGCCCTCATTATTTATAGCCAGCGTAACATTGTTTTTTAACACTATCTTTTAATTGTCCCCAAATTCTTTCGATTGGATTTAGTACACAGTAATGCGGTGGTAATCTTAATACTGTTTGGCCCAATTTTTCAGCCATAGCATCGTATATGTACTTTTTTGCATTTCCGGGTTTAAATACCCTAATTTAATCTTCCTTCTCGTGGACTGAAGTGTCAGTTTTAATCTCGGCTAAGGGACTAAAATTAAATTAAAAAAGTATCCACAGCAGTAAGTTCTCCTGTAAGGTAGTGGCATCGATTGACTGGCTCAGCGAGATCTAAGATTCCAACAGATTGGTATATGGAACTGAGAAGTAATTAAATGCTCCCAGAGCCATCTACTGTTATTAGACTTCAACAGAATTGATTGATTTATGTTGTATTAAAAAAGATACAAGGTTTATATTCTTATCATGTCACGTCACAACTCAGTATAAAAAGAGCACATAAGAGTATTATGCATGTAATACAATTTTTGCACTTTCGGGTAAAAATGCCCTAATTTATTCTTATTTCCCGTGGACTGAAGTTCCAGTGTTAATATCGGATTAAATTGACAAGTAAACAAGTAATCACAGCAACAAGTAAAATATTTATTAAAAATTCAAATTTTTTTATATAAATTACATTTTTTGCCGATTGACATTAAAGATGACATTTCACGGACTGCCAACAGTCTGTAAATTGTCACTTTTATGCCTAGGCTGTAAAAATATTTTACAAAACAACCGCTCAGCAAATGCATAGCAACCGTCAATAAATACATAGCAACCGTAGAACACATACATGGCAACGTCATTTGGCAGCAATAACCTTCAAAATATCTATTTAAAATAATCACTAAATTAAGATTAATTCCAAATCGGCAAAGAAATTATGTGTTCAACTCGGCATCAAACACAGATTTATAGCTTCGACAGCATTTAGACAGCCTCTGCTGTAAATCTGGTATTTTGATGCCTAGTTAAACAAATAACTATTATTATTAATACTTTTATAAAGTTGATAAATACAGAGTATATTTAAACGTTTTTGATAAAATTAATTACTTTGCCCATTACAAATACCTTGTCTAGTGCATCTTTTAAGAATTGATCAAATTGTACCGCTGTAATTTTTACATTTTAGGTTACTAGGTTATAAAGAAAGTAATTAATTTCGGGAAATTGCTTGCATCAGTATTATTTCTAACCACCAATATTCCCTTCAACATCGATTATCGCTCAAATGATAGCTTGCACAATTTTTGATCGTTCTAAAAATATACTAGTAAGTTTCCGCGTATTTTTAAACTTCTTTATTGTCACACCACTTGTTGAAAGCTTCGAATTGTTTTATATATTTTTCTAGATTTTATCGGCAGTAGGTTCACTGTGGCTTCTTCAAATTATTCACAATGAAACGTCACTCAAAATAAACAAAAAATAGTATATTGAACAACTAGTGTTACAATTTGCCATTGTAACACGAGTTGTTCATACTACTTTTCCTAGTTCACGTTCATAAATTCAAAAAAAATAAAAATAAAATAAACTTGTACGATATGTTTTATATACCACTGGTCACCCAGGGGCTTTGCCCGCGGGGCCTATCGGGTCCCAGGCCGCAACCCCGACGCAGGGGCTCCGATTTAATAATTTTACGTGAACAATGACAGCCCCAAGTTTGACAGTCTGTTAATTTTACAAATAATAAATTCCCCAAAAACAGTTGCACAAAATTCAATTTTGTAGCATTGTTTTTGAGAAAAACAGTGTCACAAAGTTGACTTTGTGTACGTGAAATAGGAAAAATCACTTTATTTATGCTATCTAGGCAACTAACAAAATTTCCATAATGTATCGTTAATATCAAAACCATCCATTTTCTACATATGCGTATGTATTTAAAATCCTTTAAAATTAATCTTTATTTATAATGTAATGCTGAAACGATGGTTAGAAATGCAAGAAATGGTGTATATACCATAGGACTAAAGTGCCTTTAATCCCTCAGGTGATTATTTCCCTCGCCTACAGCTCGTGAAATAAACTTTACCCTCTGGATTATATCATGCACTTCAGCCCCTTGGTTTATAAACTATTATTTTTTCATTGGAGAAGTTAATATGCGCTTCATATTAAGTATCATACAACGGAATTAAAAAAAAATTGTTTTATAAAAATACCTTGCGATAGCTGACGTAATTGCATAGCGATTGATTCTCCTTAAGTAGACGACTAATGATAAATTTTGGAAGAGAAAGTTGACCCACCTGTGTTCTCCTCTCAACTCGCTCTCTCGCATGGCAGGCAAATATATTCCAAACTTGTTTTAATGTACAGACCCCCGAATTCGTTTTCTTTTATATTTAATAACATTTATGGCTGATTTATACTGGATTTATACAGGGTGTCCCAGATTTAAACGGCCTAACTTAAAATTAAGATTAAACACCTTAAAATAGGGGGACAAGTTCATTTGAGCAAATGTCCGTAAATGCTTTATTCCAGAGATATTCATGTTTTTCTTATTGAGTAGCGCTACTTTAAAAAATCAACTTCATAACAAAATATCCACTATTTTCTTATTGATGTGAGACAGAATAATTAAATTAAATTAATAATACATTGGTTATTACCTAATTTTAATATAAAATTTAGTTTGCTTGCACTGATGTCAAGGAAAAAATGAGAAACTATCAATGAATATAAGAAATTTATGTAAGGTGCCATAAAAGGAATAGTCTATGAAGAACCGATAAATAATTTAGACTCACTACGTAGAAAAATTATTCAACTTTGCGAAACCATATCTCCCGAGCAATGTCACGCAGCAACCAAAACAGTGGCAGATCATTGTAGTGCTTATTTACGTGCTGCAGGTGAACATTTTGAACAAATATTATTTTTAAAAAATAGATTATGAAGTTATGTTTTTACTTTATTATTTTAAACAAAAAATTTCTTTAAATCCATTGATAGTTTCTCATTTTTTCCCAGACATCAGTGCAAGCAAACTAAATTTTGTATTGAAATTAGGTAATAAACAAATTATTTTTTATTTAATATGTAACATCTCAATACGATAATATTAGATATTTCATTATGATGTTGATTTTTAAAGTAGCGCTACTCAATAAGAAAAACATGAATATCTCTAGAATGAAGCATTTACGGACATTTGCTCAAATGAACTTGTCACCTTATTTTTAGGTGTTTAATCTATGAATTAAGTTAGGCCGTTTAAATCTGGGACACCCTGTATTTCATAACAATATAATTAATTAATCATATGGAAGTGTGTATCGCATGTGATGAACAGTTTTTCATAAGTTTTGATTCATTACATGCATCCGAATGTATTTGGATTAAAACTGTAAAAGAAAGTTGTTAATGCCAAAATTTCACACTTGTAGAAAGGCGGAAGCTGCCAAATATTGTACGCTTGCATAATTATTACTCGAGTATTGTAATAAGTCATTTTAAAATTTAGTAGATTTATATTTAATGTTATAATTTCTAAACATTTGAAACTAAACATAATAAAATATAAGCTTAAACAATAAAGTTCGGTGATTTTCGGGCTCATAAATTGGAAAGTAACCCAGAGCATTGTGGAATGTCTGCTTGAATATATCACCGAAGTACGTTCACTTTCACTGCCGAACTTGAACTCAGCGTAAATGTGTCAACGCAGAACAAATATCATAAATATCGTCACGTTGCGATTTTTCATTTGTTTGTTACAAAACATAAACAATACGCATATAATGTTATACCGTTAGACCATCTGTATGATGGTGCATCTCCGCCTCTATACGTTGCATCTCATGACATTTGACAGTAGTGATGCAAAGTTTAATTAATGCCCAGAGGATAGTTATCTACATCTTGTGCAATTTTCAACAAAGCATACATTTGCTGTACAGGTTAAAGATGTAATTGAACAAAAGTCAATAGAGGTGCATGGTATATTCAAAAGTACCTAATATCTTTATTTGTCTAGAAGACAATTTTGAAAACACACTGGTGATTTTTCATATCTTGTCTTCATTTCTGCTAAAGCGTTCCATTTTATGTCTAGTAATATTATTTTCCTATTATTTACCTTAACTGTGTTTTAATGTGCTTTTTATAATATAGCATTAAGTTTCTACTATAATCGACAGATGAGCATACAGCCTATCCCAATTTTGATAAATTACTATTGTTATCTTCTGAACCTGTAGAAGTGAAATGTGGAATATAAGGATTTCAGCAAAAGTGTAAATACAAAAGTTGTTCAGAATTTAAAAATGCAATAAGGCCCATTTGGTTACCTAAATATTAGTATTTCACGATATATCAATCAAATTAAATTAATATTTATTAGAAAAAAATTGTAACACGGCCATGCAAAATTAGACAAACACGAAAAATATTTTTCCTACAACTGTCAAAAAAACTTGACATTTTTTCATTGTTTTCAATACGCAAAATATGCTATTTCTTGGTTATATATAAACAACACTTGTGTTTCCCAGGCAACGTGAAAAAAGTATTTTGCGCACATGGGCTACAAACTCTTTTCCGCACTGTAAGAAGATTGAATAAAAATACGTATATTTGAAATGTATCCAATAATTTTTTTTGTAAATTAAACATGCGCAAACGCACAGCTCTTAAATCTTTGCAACTGACTGAACGCGCCCTACGTGCTAAATGAATCAGTTACTTTTTAATTTTTCTTTAGTTATTGAACACAAACTTGCAACTAATTAAGAACAGAAACGACATAATAGAAATTAAAGGATGATTGACAAATTCGATAAATAAAAGATTGAATTAAATTAATAATTTATGACATTAACCTAACCTAACCTAATCTAACCTAAGAAAAATTATACAATTGGTAATAAAAAAACTTATTTAAGGTAACGTTAAGTATAATTATTTATTAATATTTAAGGTAATGCTGCAGTTTTTATACGAGTAATGGTTAATATTTATTAATGCCCGATAATTTATTGGTTGAAGCCCAGAATTTGGTTTTCTATGTTGATGTTGACAGGTACGTGTTGAGTGTTTTTGTTGCTTAGTAACATCAAAATGTATCAATAAATTAGTATGAAAAATATAATAATTTTACATATTTTTTTTAATTCATTTCTTTTATTTGAATATTAAGAAAGTTGTAGGAAAAATATTGTGTGTATTACGGGTGCAAAATGGCATTGCTGCTCTCGCATAATTGAAGCTCTCAGCTGCGCTTCGAGCTTCAAAATTTATGCTCGTGCTACAATGCAGCATTTTGCACCCTTAATACACAAATAACTATTTTATTATACCTGCATCATAAACCGTGTTTAAAACACGCTACAGCGTTCATAAACGTCAGTTTAAAACACGCCGTGCTTTAAAGATTGCTAAGCAACAACACAAATAATTACTGTTAATATCTGTCAAAACTGTAAACGTAAACAATAAATACTAACCAGTCTCCATGTAAACGATATACGTCAAACGTCACACGCGTAAAATTATCAAAATCAAAATGTTGTTTTTCAGTTTTCAGAGTATGATGCAGGTATAATAAAAAATAGCGTATGACACACGTGTATAAGTGCTTTCAAAGCACTAACGACGTTAAAAGCACTCCGCTTCGCGTCGTGCTCTTAAACTCGTCGTACGTGCTTTAAAAGCTTACTTATACACTTGTATCATAATATACTATTTTCTACGACCGAGCAGAAAATATACATTTCCAACTGTCAGTTGAAAGCAGAAAATTGACGTTTGCCGCTCGGCGAGCGGCAAAATAAATTTCTCTAGTAGAATAGAAAAATGGGCAGTTGTTAAGGAAAATTTTAATTTTCAAAGAAAACAGTTCATGATAATAGTAGGTAATATTTAACAATAGTATCTTATAATAACAGCAACTTTACTTTTAATAACAAGTTAGTTTGAACAAGGCATATTCCTTCTCATACCTATTCTTCGACGTTTCAGGTAATACATTTAATATTACATTCTTCGCAGCTTCTTTGATGTGTGGTGGAGTACATTCCATTTCACATTCGTCACTCTCCATCATTTTATGATGTTTCACAAAATTTTAACGTCATAATTGCATTGAAAAATTAATATCTGTCATGTGATTCAAACAAATAACAGAAGAAATAGTATCCCTTACCTTGGAAACGGTTTAACATGGCTAACAGTAGAATGGATCGCAATAAAAGTTCAAACAGAAAACGGCAAATATAATATTTTCATCCAGTTTTTTTATCATTATTGAATCGGTCGTAGAAAAAATAGTGTGTGTTTCTCGAGCAGAAAGTGTCCTTGCCGCTTATGCATGGTCCATGCGCAAGCGGCAATAGACTACTTTCTGCTCTAGGTACACAAATAACTATTACTTGTTACTCACTTGTAAACACCATTTACCCAAGCGATCTATTGTCTTTGGAAATGAATCTTTACAAGTCACTAATTGATAGCTGCATTGTAAATATTTTACAAGTTAGTACCTAAACAAGGTAAACAATGCACGTTACCACAGTAATGCTTACAAGGCTTATGCGAAATCATTTAAAATAATTTTTGACAAAACAGTTGTGTGTAACTGACAGGACTTGGTTATAATTTTCTATAACACTGTTTTGGAAACTGGGCATTCCACTACTAAAAATTGTTATGGAATGGAATATTTTCGACGAATCAGAACCGCTTATTAGCTCAACATATGAAGTATCTTGATTCAGTTACTATGGTTACGTCTGTTTGTTTTAATTTGATTTATTTGAATTTGACGTTTTCAACAGTTTTATATTTGTATTTTTGTATAATTTCCAAAACCTTTTTATAGAAAGTATAGTCTACAACATGTAACGGAATGGCCTATCCCACGCTCGCAAACCGTAGCCCTCGCCTTTGGCTCGGGCTACAAACTTTTTGCTCGCGTGGAATATGTGCCATTCCAATACTTGTTGTAGAATATACTATTAATTTGATTTACAAATGAGTAACAAGTAAAATGTTGTACAGTACATGCAAAGTAACTGTTTTTACTGCTTCAAGATGATAGACTCGCCTAGTCGGCTCGCCAGTCATTTCCTCCATTCAGCAGTAAAAACTGTTTTACCTTGCTTGTAATGTAAATAACTATTACCAGTCCACTATTGTTAAGAATACAATACAATACATACAATTTGTATTATTGAAAACTGTTTCATTGCAATTTTGGTAATATTGATTTTTAATTTCAAAGAGTCATCAGTTATCTAATGTTTATATGTAAGTAATTTAATATTTAATAATATGTTATTTTGAATGTTTCAGATCCATGTCTATATATATTGCGGTTTGCTGGTCGCCTGGAATTCGGGGATAAAACTCAACAAGTGTCTACAACTGCGCTGCGGTTGGTACAGCGCATGAAGCGAGACTCGATCCACTCGGGACGCCGCCCGTCCGGCCTGTGCGGTGCTGGTAAAAAAAAAACACTTTCAAAACTAATTTATATAGTTGCATGTTTTTTAAAAATATTATTTCACTAAGATGCGTTTTTTAGTTTTACTTATTAGCCCAGGATAATAAAGAAAAAATTAGCGAACTTTAGGTTTTGAGATCATAAAACATGTCACACACGCTACCACCAGCAACGTACAGCGTTTTGAGATAAAAAGGATTTTTCGAGTTTTTTGACCAAAAATTGCCAATAAATATACAAAACAAAAATATTTTAAAGTATTTTTGCATTATCTGTCAGTGTAAACTATTTATTATTATTTTCTGCAAAATGTTTCAGTTCAGATATTAATCCATTTATTTAACATGTACGCGAATCTGACAATAATTCTTCGGACTATGATATATCGGAATGATTTTATATTTATTTTCCATCTTCACATACAGACATCATTGAGAAATTGGTTGACTGCGTTACCGGTCTCTGGAGACCGATGTAATACTTTCTTGAGGTGCGGAGTGTATTGCGCAAAAAATTGCAATTTAGGGAGTTTCACGGTAGGTAGCCTAACATGGGGATATCGAGAACCGTAATAGATACAAGGTTGGTTAAATTAGACAAAAGTTGCCCCATCAGTAGACCTTTTTACCTCCCGCCTACCTCTAGGTAAGGGAGGTATTGTTTTTGGTCAAAAAATTGGGTAGTGAGTTTTCAATGAATAAGTACGTTTTAGGGTCCCTACAATAAGATTTTACTATTTTCGCGATGATGTCTGTATGTATGTATGTATGTATGTATGTATGTATGTATGTATGTATGTATGTATGTATGTATGTATGTGTGTGTGTGTAGTCTGTGGCAATTTTTTCGTCTCGCATAACTCAAATACTATAATGCCAAAAAATACAATTTTGTGAATTATTGCTTCTTATATTTAAATGAAGAGCTGATTAGATTTTGGATTCAATTGGTCAACCGGAAGTAGTAGTTTACTTGAAGCCCTTAACAGTTTTTCGTGAAAAAACACGGTTAAATTTCCTTTTTCAACAAATTATGTTATTTTGAAAGTTGAAGAATATTTAATTTTACATGTGTTTTGATTACACTAATTTTATTAATTTCCTTTAAATTTAGAGATAATAAAATATAAAGAAATTAGATTTTACAAATCTTGCATTCCTAGTACACCATGAAAACATTTAAAAATTTTCAATTTTTTACGAAATGTGACACATGTCATTGTGATTATGAAGCTGTTTTCTTAGTGAAATATGTCATAAAATTAAATAAATATACTAAAGAACATTAAAATTCCCAAATATAAAGAAAATAAACAAATAAGAAGGTATGTTTCTGTATCATCAAATAATATTTTGTACCGTTTAAGAGTAGTATTGGGCGGGAGGTTATGTGCTGGCCACAACAGATTTTTATTCATGTATTTGTTTTTACAAAAAAAATGCGTAGGTCACTAGATAATGGCTAAAATGTAAATTTTCCTAATTTCTATTTTTGTTACTTTGCTTGCACTTTCTTTAGGCACTTTTTTATAAAGAATTTATAGGGGTACACAATTTTTTTTTCTCTTAGCATTTTCGAGTAAGTAATATACCAACTTTGATTTTTTATACTATTGTCAAATTTAACTAACCTTGAATATTGTTTCATCAAGACAAGAAGTCTTGTGTTAATGATCACTTTTTGTCTTGGGCTTAATTTTGAAGACAAGAAAGTAAACATTTCTTGTCTGGATCATTTATTGACAATGTATTTATTGTCTTGATTCAAGAATTCTCGATATTTCTTGATTCGTGACATTTTAGGAGAATCCCCTTTCTCAATCTTTTTATCCAATCCGAACGCTCCAGAGTGTAGCGTTGGCGTCTGCCCATGCCGCTTCCTATTAGTTTTAGTTAAATGTTTCTTACGTAGATGTTTCGGTATAAATTAAGTTTTGAAATATATTTATACATTTCGACCATATATATTGAGAAAAAAAGGAAAGTTATATATCAATAGTTTCAATTCATTTAACAATAAGAAATTACATATTTTATAAAGTATCAACTTAATATATTTGCGACAAAAAATTTATATATAAATCTTGACTTCATATATTTATAAAATCTTATGTTGCATATTTACAAATTTTGAGGTTCACATTAAGGCAGCCAAATGATGTTAAAACCTGTGTACAAATGTGGAATGAACCTCAAAGTCACATTATTGGCAAATGAATATCAAATTTTTATTTTTTAATCATAAATGCAGAACTGAAAATTTATTACCAAGATATCAAGATTTCTTAACAAGAAATCTTGATTCTTGATGATACATTCTTGTTTTGTCTTGGGAAATATAAAATACTTCTTGTCTTGGTCTTGTCTTGACCTTGTCTTGATTTCAAGACAAGATCAAGAGTCTTGTGAAACACTAACCTTGAATCTATTACGGTTCTCGATATCCCCTGTTAGACTATCTTCCTTGAAACACTCTGTTTGTGTGGGGTTTGCAATTTCATTAATAAAGTGCTCAGGAAATTTTCAAAGTAGTAATATTAATCTTTAATGCTCAATAGCCAGAAAAACATATCAAATCATATAAGTTTCTAGAGACCTATACCGCACGGACTGAATTTTATTTTACGGTCGTTACATTATGTGTAAATATGATATTGTAATTATACTTTTAATAGTCATGAATTATAATTTGTGATACACTAAATCGAATATTTTGTATGTTTAAGCGCTCCTGATGGCAGCGAGATTACATGAATTTAACAGATCGCCCAGTGATATAGTCAAAATCGTCAAAGTTCACGAATCAACATTACGAAAAAGGTAAAATACTTAACTAGATATGATGATAGATAATCAGAGACTTCAAAATACTTTTTAGACTGATTGAATTTGGAGACACTCCAACAAGTGCGTTGACTCTTGAAGAATTCATGACTGTTGATTTAGAAGAAGAGCAAGACCCCCCTTCTTTTAAAGCAGCGCGTAGAAAAGATAAAGAAAGACTTCAAAAGGTTGTTGAGAAATATTTACAAATGCGTACAAATAATTTATCTTTGTAATAATATTATTTATAGTTAATGGAAGAAGAAGCAGATCATCTGTCAGAATTACAGTTAGAAATAGAATTACAATTAGACAAAGATGCTAAAAAAATAAAAAAACCCAAAATAGGTACATTTTTTTTATAAAATTCAATTCGAGTAAATATTTTGCTACTATCATTTCAGGTATAGATGCAGATATCGAATCAAGAGATACAGATGCATTTATCCAAGAGTCTACAATAGGAACTATTAAAGAAATAATAACAGAAGAAGATGGATTAGTACCTAATGAAGTTGCGGAAGAAAAAGTGGTTGAACTCGGTAACTATGCACAAATTTCTATAATAAATAAAGTTCTATATTTATAAATTCGGCTAAACCGTAGTTTACGGCCACAAGAGAAGTTAGCTGCAGGTCCTAGTTTCTTTAGCCGGTCATAGTTAAAGAGGTTTTTTGTTGTTTGACTTTCATCACCACAAATTGTCATATCTACCAAACATCATTGACGATCAGTAGCTAACTTCACAATAGGCAATAAACTACGGTTTTACCATAAATTCAATATTTACCTAGGACCAAATATTGCTAGTATGGGCTTAGCAAATTCCTTAGAAGACCGCGTCACCACCTCCATCAACATAGCAGAAGAATCTCTAGAAATGAGTTTAGACGGCATAGACGACGATGAAATTGATATGTACATTATGACAGAAGACGAAACTCGTTATAAAGACGGACTTTGGAATAAAGTTAATGCTACATATCTTAAAGAACAGAAAGAAAAAGAAGAACGCTTAGCCAAAGAAAAGGAAGAAGGAAAGCCAGAAAAAAAGAAACGACGAATAACATTAAAGAAAAAATCTATGATTGGACCATCACATTCTGCTGGAGAAGCCATAGAAAAAATGTTACAAGAAAAACGAATATCAAACAAAATAAATTATGATGTGCTGAAAAGTCTGAATGCAAAACCTACCAAACAAGAAATCTTAAAAACTGAAAATGAAGAAGGAGAAACCCAAATTAAACAGTAATATAAAACTAAACAAATCTCTCATAAAATATATTAGTCTTGTTTTTATTTCAGGATTAAATTATCTCCTAATGATGAAGTCGTACGTCGTAGTAAACCAACTGTCAATTTAACTTCACGAAGAAGTAAAAAGCATGTTGAAATTGGACTTCCGATTGTTGAATCTGAACCAGAACTTGAAGTAATCATTCCTGATCAAGGTACGTATACTTTTAAAGAGTTACATAAAAAATTTCAAAATTACGATGTTACATGCATATATATGGGGTAAATAGCTCCGTGGTAACGTGTCGGACTGTGGATCGTGAGATCCTCAGTTCGAATCCCACTGGCGACAGTTACCAATTTAAATTTACCCCTGTGGTTCCTCCTCCACTAACATCTTTGGGGGCTATGACTTGACGGCTGGTAACCGCACTTCATACGTACAAATATATCACTTACCAAGATCTACGTAAGCAGAGTGCCACACCCATAATGGGTAAAGGCCTGATTTATTTATTTTATTTATTTAACATTGACGAATATCATCACTTTGTTCTTCGCTTCCATGTCACTATGGGAATTTTCGTGTTACCCATATTTTTCATTGTGGGAAGTTATGTGTATCCCATGTTTTCCATTCAAGGAAGTTATGTGTTTACCATTGTAAAAAGTGGTATGTTTTCCATTGAGGGAAGTTGTGCGCTTTCCATTAAGGGAAGTTATGTGTTTTCCATTGAGGAAAGTTGTGTGATTAGCACTAAAGAAAATTGCATATTTTACATTAACGGAAGTTGGACGTCTACCATTGTGGAAATTTGAGTGATTTCCATAGAGGGAAGTTGTGTGTATTTTATTGAATACCCTGTAAGTTAGGTTTCTAGTAATTTCTACAAAAACAATTGCCGATCGTAATGATTTGTGATAATGAATGTTCCTCACTAACGTTCCTCAACTTACTGCTCCTAAATCATTTCATTTAATACCCTACAAATCAGGTTAAAAAAAACAATTGCCGATCGTATCGATTTGGAATAAAAAAAAAATTCGTCACTGCGGTCCTTTATTTCCTGTCATCAAAAAATTTCATATAATACTTCATAAGTTAGCGTTCTAAAAATTTCTATGAAAACAATTGACAATCGTAATGATTTGTTTTGAAGATGGGTCATCATTATGCTTTTCAACATCCCACTTTTATAAAATGTCACTTGAAGCCCCACATGTCAGGTTTCCATGAATGATCTGCGTAAGCAGAGTGCTACACCCATAATGGGTAAAAGGCGTGATGATATATGACATGCATATATCACAGTTTAAATTAATAGGTATTTTTTCGTAAGCTTCATTGACAACTATTGCTTTTTAGTGATAATACAAAACACGCGCAGCTTCATTCACAGCTACTGTTTTGATCAGGGCCGTGCAGGCTATATTGCCGCCCTGGTGCAAATCTTTATATGACACACTACGGTATTAAATATTATAGAACATAATAATACCATAGCAGGGAGCGTTGTTTCCGGTTCACTCGATAACGCAAGTTAAGCAATACCGCCCGCGGTTAGTAGTTGGATGGGTAACCGCTTTGTGAAAACCCATACCAACGAACACTGCGTGTCGTTATCACAATACCGAAAACGAGGGACCGAGGCGACATTATCTCATAGTTGAGACCGCTTTATCAAATAAAAAAAATCTGGTGAGGGCACCACAGTACTTTCTTATACATCTAAATCGAACATGTATCACTTGTTCTTTGCGTATGACTTTATTTTGATAATTATTATAGATGATAAACCTGTTTATTTTTTTCTTCTCGTAACTTAAATATCTATCTTTAAAACTTTCTAACTGATAATACAAATATTGCTCTTATAATATTTCAAACGACACAATTATTTGACATGTTTGACATATAAATTTTAAAAACGTTTTAGTATTTGTTCCCATTGGAACTAAGATTATTGAAATATATTAAATATATAATTTAGTTTTTCTGAAAATTAGAAGCATGTAGAAGAAAAGTGCAAATAACATTTTATATTCCAAATATTTTTGCTAACATCTTTTATTTGAAACTTTTAGTTTTGTGTTCAGTAAACTTCCTCTTCCGGTTTTTTAATTTCATTCAAAATCAATTCAGCTTTTCATATTTTTATGAAACTTATAAATTCCAAGTTTCGTTTACATATCTTGTCCCGTTCATGAGATATTGCGCACACTTACATTCATCCATCCATCCATCCATCCTCACACACAGAAATCATTGAGAAAATAGTTTTTCTCAAAATTAGAAGCATGTACAAGAAAAGTGTAAATAACATTTTATGTTCCAAATATTTTTGCTAACGTCGGTCATTTGATACTTTTTCTCACAGCTGATTCTATTTTTGATAAAAATGGAATTTATTGTTTTATGTGTAGAGTAAACCTTCCGGTTTTTCAATTTCATTCAAAATCAACTCAGTACTTCATTTTTTCATTATAAATTATAAATTCCAAGTTTCGTTTACATATCTTGCGTCGTTCATGAAATATTGCGCACACGGACATCCATCCATTCATCCATCCATCCTAACACACAGACATCATAGCAAAATTGGTCTTAACGGATGCAATGAACGTCAAAATATGTATTTCCGCATAAATCTCGTCAACGATTTTTTTCATGATTCCAATACTTCCTTATACTTTGTATAAGAAAGTAAAAAAAGAAACAACATAAACTTCACAAATTCATATGTCTTGCTTTAGTTGCAGCAAAGTCTGCGTTGCATTATTCCATTTGAAAATGATAGAGTGAAGACACTTTAGCGACGCATAAATTATTGTTTGCTCAGTGGTAGTTGAAAAGACTTAATTATACCGTGTGTCTGTCTTAAAGGTGTACATAGGAGATTAACATGGGAAATCAGTTTTTTGCGTGCTGTTGCTCGGTGTTCAATCGGACAACAATGATTGTAGTACCAATCGAAAGATATCATTTTTCTAAATCAAATGATGTAAAATACATTACAATTTAGTAGTAATTTGGTTCCGTAAATTAATTTTTAAATTTTGAAAATCCTCCGAATTATTCAGTTTTTATCGAAAATAAATGTAGTTACCTATGACTGTTTTGTTTTGATTTCTTTTAAGTGATTCATTTGACGTTTCTGTCAATTTGTAAAATGTGGTTATTTACAGTAATGACAAGAGTATTATTATAATTTTTGCGTCAAGATTTAATTAAATAATTTAAAGTCTAAAAACCAGTTTTCTTTAAATAATATTAATTTATTAAGAATTAAGTTTTTTAAATCGATGACAAAAAATTTCATTTTTATTAGTTGTTTTGTATATCTTCACAAAATACTCTTCCACTTTCTTCGTCAAATGGAAAAAGTTCTTGATTGCAGTGCATTTTGTAGGAATAATAAGAACTTTTTTTTCAAAATATGCACGAAAAAATCTAGTGCTATACGAAGGATCTACATGTATCATTCCTAAAACCCTTTCTTCCAATAAAGCACGTTCTTCTGCTCTTGCTAAATTGCAATTACTGAGCTCACGTGCATTTTTCCTGTATACTGGCATTCGTCGATTCATAAACTTAATAGAAAATAGATCTCGCACTTTGAGCTAACTATTTCCTCCAAAAAATAGTTTTATTATAAAAATACGCTCTTCAGTGGTATTACTAGCCATATTTTTACAAATTGTCAAACAAGTATAAAAGTCAGAAACGTCAAATAAATAGCTTGACAGAAATCAAAACAAAACAGTCATAGGTGTCTATATTTATTTACGATAAAAATTGAATAAACCGGAGAATTCTCAAAATTAAAAAAATTAATTTACGGAACCAAATTGCTACTAAATAGTAGTGTATTTTACATCGTTTGATTAAGAAAAATGATATCTTTCGATTAGTACTACAATCATTGTTGTCCGATAGAACACCGAGCAACAGCACGCAAAAAACTGATTTCCCATGATAATCTCCTATGTACAGCTTTAAGACAGACACACGGTATAGAGATCTAGCGCTAAATTACTTAAACAATGTAAATATCATTATGAAAAATCCTATCGTCTATGTTACAGTCCAAAAGAGATTATCGGAACGTTTATTGCGGTGTTTCTATTGTAGAAGACGTGAATTTCGTTCTAGGTGCAATAGTAGTATTACATTACAACAATCAAAATTTGACTCAAATATGTATGTATTATTCAAAGAAATAATATGTCCGAGTTACCGAATATATAATTAATATTTAAATAAATAAATATTTTCAGTTATAATTTGCCGCCCTTAAATTTTTGCACCCTTGCACCCCTGGGTTAGCACGGTCCTGGTTTTAACGTGTAATGATAATACGTACTGCTAATGCATAATATATAAGAATGTTCTGTAAGTGCCAATATCCAGAAGCGTTCATACGAGTAGCTACAAATTAATAACCGACGAAGTATCCCCAATTTGAATGCTGAAGCTCCTGCCTGTAAGGTACTCTCGAATCCAACGTAGTAGGTTTCCCTATATACCCAACATCCTCAGTTTGTGTCTCAGTCGATTGTGTGGTAGGTACTTTGTCAAAAGCCTTGTGTAGTCGAGGTAAATGACATCCATCGATTGCCCATTGGCAAGCGTCCAGGGAGCTGATGAGATTAGTCGTCATCGATCTTCCTGGAATGAAACCGTTTTGTTGTCCGGGTAGAATATTGTTCTCTCTGGCGAAGTTTCTGATCCTCTTGACTATAACTCTTTCCAATACCTTGCAGACATTACTCGTCAAGCCTATGGTTTATAATTTCAGTTGTTTATCACCAGATTTATAAATTGGTGTGACATTTGCTGTTTTCCATAGATGTGGAATCAGTCCATTGCCCAAGGAGGCTTTAAACTTTAAAATTTTTAGTAATATTTCTGGGATTTCATCTGGTCCTGTGGTCGAGTTTGTAACCAAATATTTCACTATACTCCCGGTTTCTTCAATTGAAAAGTTGATGTCTTCTAAAGGTTGGTACGTACATGCCTCTTCATGGAAGTAATTTGCGTACAACTCAGATATAAGCAGCGGGGCAGTTACAACGTCATCTCTTTTCTTCCTTTTGTTACCTTCTTCAACTACGTGATTTTCGTTGTCTTCCCTTTTTCCCCGAACTTCAGCAGTCAAGCTGTTTAAGATGGTTCTATGCGAGGCGTAGTGTTAAGCAAATTCTGTCTGTTTGTATTTGGCCCAAGCTCTTCGTTTATGTGTCGTTTGTCATAGAGTGTCAGCGCTTACCTAACATATCTAAATTTCCTAAACCTATGAGAGTTGGCATTTAGGGAGCTTAATATCTTCTCGCAGATCTCTGCCAAGTTTATTCGCCTACCTATATTTTCCCCAAGATGAAATTCCTTGCAGTGAATGTTGATTTGCTCGTTCACCAATACATAATTTGCCTTACAATAGTCTAACCTGTTTTCTTAGTCCAGGCAATGGGTACTTTCGCAGCAACAAAAAGTCAAGGAGTGTTCGTCTTTGGTAGATATTTACAGTGAGGAGTCCTAATTAATATTCAGTGTTTGCGACCTTCAGTGATCGCCAATATTGGAAAAATGGAACTAAAAAACAATTTTTCGAGAATATATTCTCTCCATCGCCCACCTAGTTTGAAAATAGTTTTTTCCAATCACATGAATAGTTCACGAGTTACAGCGGAGTCAAACTCAACAAATTTCTACAATTCACAAAATCGCTAAATTATTTCATGTGGTATCCCGTGTATGCCAAATACATGAGTCGATATTTACTTATGTATTTTCTTCCGTTTCGGTAACGGTATTGACAAAAATTTTAGATTACATCGTTGTCATCACACACTCCTTTCCAGAGAACTGTCGAATTGATATCTATAAGCACTGGCGTCGTCGGAGATGAAAGAATCACTGAATTCTCGTAAAATTGGTATTCTGACGATTTCCAAAATAATTGGCAACAACTTCAACGTCGTGAAGTTCAAACGTTTGGATAAAGTAATCAAAATTAAAGACGTTGTCATTCCCATTGATCCGTTATTGTTATATCAAAGAATGTGTGTTGCTAAGCAATCGGACGAAGACCTGCAGGCATATCTTCAATTGGAACTGGCTTCATTTCCTTTAACAAAGATGAAATGCATAAGAGGACAAAATCTTCACTCTACAAAGCTTTTACGCCTATACCAGACGATATTTAATTAGGAAATAGCATGTATGTCATAGATGATGGATATCTGCTACATAGAGTCATATATGGCATTGCAAAGAATCGTTTGCATCGATCTGCACAAACTATGTACAGTACATGCAGTGGCATTATGGTTCTAACACAGTCATTGTTTTTGACTGGTATTCAATTAATGCAGCTACCAAAAGTAAGAAGAGTACAGAAAGACTCCGCCGTTCAAATAAACAAACTTCCGCTGACGTACATTTCGATGAGTCGATGGTTCCAACTGTTTCGCAAGAAAGATTTTTCTCAAACGAAACAAATAAAATTCGCTTGATTTCGGTGCTGAAGAAGATATTTAAGAATTATAATTTAACAGTTAAACAAGCTACAGAAGATGCTGACACATTGATCGTTAACACTGCGATCAGTATGTCCGCTTCGTTTGGTTCCGTGTTCATAGTAGAAAATATAGATCTTCTCATCAAAAGATCTCATCAAAACGTTTACCTTCGCAAACCAGGCGGAGGAAAATTTTACCTCCTCCTCCTATGGAGAAATAGTAGCAGATAACATATTGTTCTTACAAGCGTTCAGCGGTTGTGACACTATTTCTGCTGTTTTCAACGCAGGAAAAATTAAATTTATAAAAACACTCGAAAAGAACAAATATTTAAGTCGAAGTATACAAGCTTTCAAAGAGCAAAACGCATATCCCGACGTCATTGCTGTTACGGGAGAAAGCTTTTTTATCGTCCTTTACGGCATTTCTAAAGAAAACGCCGTTACTTTAGGCTCCCTGCGTTATCAAAAATTCGCAAGATCCGTGACGAAGAGTAAATTCAATCTTGCTGCATTACTCCCTACAAGAGAAGATGTACGGCAACATTTCTTCGAACCTACCACCCAATTCAGGTGGTCGTAATAAAGGTTTTGAAAACTTAAATATCTTAATAATTAATAATATCTTTTAAACTTCTATTGTATGTAGTACGATGTTTTGGGTCTAGTCATTATATAAATTACTTATTTGCTATTTTGTAACTCTAGTTGAGGGCCCTATTGATATGTTTAATAAGTGTTAAAAAGGCTAAAAGTGAACAACATGACAAATACAAATATTATAAATGACGATAACGTAGGAATGTTTTGCAGTTACAATTACCAAACAACTGAAATTACATAAAGTTCTACATCTTAGTCTAGCGCTAAACAACACACATTTTGACTTGGCCAAACGTACGCAACTACCCCATACGCGGGTAGATGTGGGGGTAGAAAACTTTTTCAAGGCTAACCCAAAGATTACCTAAAAATTAAAAACCACATTTCAGCCAAGCCTTACCCAGATATATAAATATGTCAACGCGAATGATCTAAAAATTACTATTTCTGACAACTTAAAAACCTTCTAAACTAAACCAAGTGTAATCATAACTTTAGCTCAAGAACCTGTGTCGAGTCGACTTTCAGGACAATACTTTGAATATAAACACATTTTGCCACTTGATCATAGAAATGGTCTTGTCAGTAAAACAATAAATCATAGGTATTCTGAGTATTAACCTTATTACAGTCCAATTATTATATCTATAATGAACATCTGCGAAATACAATTGTCAAAAAATTAATAACATTATTTTTAACTGTTTCGTTCTTCTGCGTACTAAAAATCCTACTGCAACACCGATTTTATTATTTATTGAATTGTCGATATATTCTTCTGTAACGCAAAAGGGTTTCCAAGCTCCATATCTTTTCAAATTTATTAAATCTGAATCTGAACCCGAGTTAATCAAAACAAAATTGTTGTAGAGAGTAGCCGAAAACTCTCCCAGATTTAGGATTTTGTAATTTTAAGAAAATTTGTTAATTTGAAAAAATTGGGAATGATCGAAATTTGTTGAACCGATACTCGATAAACCTTGTACAAATTTCCATATATTTCGTTTACTATAAATGACCTAGGTTTATTCGTTTTGTTTTCCTTGTGTTAACAAAATTTTGAATCCTAAAACTTCTATGTCATTGAAGTTAATACGGGCTAGCTCTTCCCGATGACAGGCAAGAGAGAGAGCTCAGATATTATATAATGTAAATTTCTCGAAAGGAGTTGACGTTGTATTAATCACCTTCGTCAATAAAAATGTATCATTCGGGCCTTTTAAAATAAATTGCTTAATTTATTCCCCGGTTAAAATATTTGATTTTTTTGCCCTGCAACCATTTTAAAAAAGCACGTAATTTTATATATTTTGATCTGTGAACATTGTCTTCCACAGTAATAATTCACTTCAACATTGAATACATATGGTACATGTTTAACAAATTTCACTGAACAAAAATTGGCATTTAAAATCCATGAAATGTTTTTTAGAAAAATCCTATTTTCCTGTACTCCTGTGAATTCCCCTCATCCTTCAATTGCTATAGTCGTCCAGGAATATCTCTCTTTTCCACCTTCATATACAATATACTGTTTTTTGTTAATGTTAATGATAAGAAAATATAAATAAAATCGTTATAGCCCGCCTCCGAAGTAAATATATAATTTTTATTTATAACTAAAAATACGAAAAACACTCGGTTCACGTTTCTAAAACTTTATTAACAATAATTATATTTGATCATTTCTATACTAGAGTGTCAAGCAGGTATTTATATAGAATTAAACTTAACTGTTAGCTGATCCAAGAATTAAATTAAAAACAATCCCAGAAGCGGCGAGTTGTACAAATCTATTTGTTCATTCATAAGATTCTCCATATTGTTAAGAGCCCTTCGGATTTCCATACTTTCTAAGATATCCAGTTTTATTCCTTTGATCTCTTTATGAATTACTTCAAAATGATCTCTTGTACATTTATGATTATTGTTTAGCAGATGTTTAGCTACATTTGATGAATCTGGCTTATTTAATCTCCAACTGTTTGAATGTTCTATATTTTTAATGGATTTAACTAAGGTGATATCGCCAAAATTTCAAAAACAAGTAAAAATTGCCCTAGATAATTGACCTAGCATACTAAATCAAATGAATACTATTAAATACGAATTAACTAATCCAAATCCTTTATCCCCCATATTATATGGGTTACCAAAAATTCACAAACCGGATAATCCTATTAGACCAGTGGTTATTGAATCCAATCTTAAAACGGAATTAAGTTACAGACATGTAAACCTGCATGCAACAAAATTATTTTAGTTTCATTAAGTTTTTCAAACAACAAGACGGCTTGCCTATGGGTAGTACACTTTCCCCTCTTCACGCAGATATTTTCATGGAAATTCCTTAACAATAAAGAACTACCCCTTATTAACAACATAACGTTTTGGTACCGCTATGTAGACGATGTCATATGTTTCTGGAGTGGTACTGACACAATTAGACCAGTTTTTATCACTATTAAATAACATAAATAAAAACATAAAATTTACTCTAGAGAAAGAAATAAATTCTAAACTAAATTTTCTTGATCTAACCATTACTCGACAAAACAATAAAATTCTTTATAAAATATTCCGAAAGTACATATATTCAAATACAGTTATTCCGCATTCTAAAGTATGATACACAGACTTATTAATATACCTCTCTCTAAAACAGATTTTGATATTGAATTAAATACCAGTTAACAAATAGCTCAAAATAATGGATACACTAAGATGTACATCAATAAAATTGTGAATAAAAACTAAGACACAAAAACAACAATTTAACTTACGTTCTGCTCTCTACAGAAACATAGGACAAAACCTACAGAAAATTATTATATGTAGGACAAACTAGGATAAAAATTGCGAGAATATTAAAAACTCACAATATTCAGGCAGCATTCTACAATAAAAATAATCTCAAGACGTTTCTAGTTAACAATAAAATTCAAAATTTTGGTTGGAGATTAAATAAGCCAGATTCATCAAATGTAGCTAAACATCTGCTAAACAATAATCATAAATGTACAATATATCATTTTGAAGTAATTCATAAAGAGATCAAAGGATTAAAACTGGATATCTTAGAAGCTATAGAAATTCAAAGGAGAATCTTATGTATGAACAAATAGATTTGTACATCTCATTATTTAATTTAATTCTTGGATCTGTTAACAGTTAAGTTTAATT
This sequence comes from Poecilus cupreus, assembly GCA_963942605.1. Lineage (NCBI taxonomy): Eukaryota > Metazoa > Arthropoda > Insecta > Coleoptera > Carabidae > Poecilus > Poecilus cupreus. The sequence continues at coordinate 16,816,375 of OZ012725.1, read as the reverse complement.
CTATATAAATACTTGCTTGACACTTAAAGATGGTGTAATAACCGGAATGATCATAAATAATTATTGTTAATAAAGTTTTTTAAACGTGAACCGAGTGTTTTCTTATTTGTATTTACGAATATATTTCAACGAGAGCTAACATATGCTTCTAACAATTTTATTTGTATCGTTTCAGTTCCTGAAGAGGACTGCGAAGAAGACTACGAAGATGATGCTCCTACTGGTGTAGAAGGAGAATCAGAAATGGGCGTTCTTCAAATGTTGCGTCAACACAGGGAAGAAGGTGAAGATTATGGTTTTGGCTATTACGAAGAAGATTACTAATGTAGTTTTATGCACATTGTGATTTGGGGATAAGTTTAAACCCAGATTTAGTCTAGTGGTGACTGCCATTTTTGTATAATATATTTTTTCAATGTTATTTTATCATAAAATAATTCATCACACTATATTATTCATTGCGTGTAAGTTTTAATAAAGACCAAAATTATAGAATGTGAGATTCATTTTAGTTCGCGCCCAGTTGCAACATCCTTCCTTAAAATTAAACTTTTCTAAGCATTACTTATTACTAAGGAATCCTTATATCTTATGTTTGTTTCATGAAATGATGTGAAGTGTCGCTACTGTGTGAATTTTTATACTGTTCACAAATATAAATACTTGACAGTTCCTTTATTAAGTAGACGTTAAGTTGCCAATGTCGGACACTTAATTTAAGGATTCCTTAAGTCAATTTAAGCGCTGAAATTTAACTGGTGCAACGAAATTTTTATATTTAAGGATTACTTAGAATTTTAAGGAACACTTAACGTTTAAGTGAGCATGGTGCAACTGGGCATCAGTCACTTATTTATACTTGTATGCACTTTGTTTTTAGTAAAACGATGACCTTCAAAATTTTTGAAATAATGTAAAAAAAAATCAATTATTGTTACTTTTACAATTGATGATTAATATAAATCGTAATAAATATGTTTAGTACATAATTAATTATTAATTTATTTAGTACCCCGCAACTAAGGATATAATTACCTATTAGAGTATTAGATATTTATTTAATTTTTATATTTCAATTCAAAATACTCTCATGCAGTTATATTTTTAGTTAAAATGTGACATATAGTGAACAGCATAAAGATGGTAAAAGTGCTTATTTTGTAGAGCAAAATAAAGTCATTGTGAACTATTTTTCATACTATTGTATATATTTATCTCGTACGTCGTACACATATTAACGGACGCAGCACTGACAAGTTGAAACTTGTCGGCTTACGCCGCCAAGTAGATAAATGTTTAAATAGACGCAGCATCATTATTAAGTTTTTGCTTTGCTTTTTAAAATAATGACAAGTAGTTTGACAGGAAAATAGTACACATTTGTTTGTTTTATTCCATGCCGAACACTATTACATAGTAATTTTGTAAATATTCATATTTAATTTATGCAGTTACCAACCATATTAAATGAATTTGGTTTACTGATTTACATTTATGGGGTAAATAGCTCCGTGGTAACGTGTCGGACTGTGGATCGTGAGATCCTCAGTTCGAATCCCACTGCCGACAGTTACAAATTTAAATTTACCCCTGTGGTTCCCCCTCCACTAACATCCTTGGGGGCTATGATTTGACTGCTGGTAACCGCACTTCATACGAAAAAATATATCACCTACCGAGATCTGCGTAAGCAGAGTGCCACACCCGTAATGGGTAAAAGGCGTGATGATATATTTATTATTTATTTATTTCATGCAGAATTTTAAGCTCTACAACATTCATTTGAAACATTTTTGTCTAAAATAGTTTGGGAAGCAATGTATACGAAAAAACTGTCTACCCATATTAAACGCCTTTGATCTTCTATCGACTCTGGGGGATGTCAGATCCTTCGGATGAGTTTGGCTTCTTAAATATTGGCTTAAAATGGTTATTTAAAGAATATATAAATCCCAGACTTTATACTTTAACGAAAGTAAGCCCTTTTTTGCGCACATTTATTACCTGGCACAGTTAGTCACGATTTGTAATCCCCGTACATTCTTACATACGGTAGTGAGAATACACACATTATACTTTGACGAATGTCTGGCAGGCACTGGCTCTTATTCTATATGTGTCATGACATTACAATAAAATTGTCTCTAGATTTGTAGTGTACAGATTAAAAATTACTGGAAAAAGAAAGATCGATAGTGGAAAACAATTTACTAGCAAATATATGGCAAAATAATTAAAATAGATATGTATTACTCTTGAAAATAAATAAATTTATATTATTTTTATAATTTATAGTGCAATAATGTCATATTTCTTTATACAATATTAAATTTGCTACAAATAAATGGGGGAATGTACGAACTAGGACATTTTAAAATTTGTCACTGTTACTATGCAAAAGTTGTTGATTACCTAGGAGAACAATTTTTTCATATCAACAGTGTTAAATCTTAAAATGCGCTAGTTAGTAGCCCTTAGATAGACCTGTGAATAGCAGCTATAGTATTTATCCTATTCCCAGTCAGTAAATTTGGAAGACTAATGGCGGCGACCTTGACCATGTCTATACCCTTCTATATAGAGGTACCCTAGCTACAAGGTTAGTTAGAATCCCAGTAGATATAGTTTACAGTGAATATTGTTTGTTTTTTTAAGTTATTTGGAACCGATTCAAATAATAAAATTTATATATAGATTCCTGATAAGTATCCGTTTCTTCGAATAAATGTAAGTATATTTTCGATATCCATTATAACCTATACAACAGTGTTGAGTAAATAGACTATATTAACTTGCTAAATTAATATTTAACCTAATTTCTGGTAATTCAAAAGAAAATTTATTTTAGCGATATTCTGCGGTTTTTTTTTTATACAGATCTATAATTAATTATATTCTGCATGTTCACTTATAAGATTAAATTGAATTTTATAGAAATTTATAAGTTATAACCTGTAAAGCAGTGTTGCCAGATGAAATTTTAAAAATTCAGTAGACATTTCTTATAAATTTCAGGAGATAAATGAAAAAAATCAGTAGATTTATAATATATATTTTTAACTAGCATGAATTTAATTTTTTACTAAAAATTTTGCGAAAATAATTATCAGGCTACAATCCTATATAGTTTATCTTTAAATCAATAATTTTGCGGTAAATTTAAATTATATGAATTGATATATAAATACGTCACTACCGAGAACCGCGAACTATGCAATAGTTGTCGACTATCAAAATCTACAATAAAAATCCTTAAAAGAAAACTGAAAAAACTGAAATTAACTAGCATAAGAAAACAATGTCGAAATTTTACGTATGTATAGATTAAATGAGTGTATAATTCTTTGAAATTAAATTCAGGAGATTAAATAAAATTTCAGTAGATCAGGAGCTTTCAAACAATTTCAGTAGATCTACTGATTTTTCAGGAGGTCTGGCAACACTGCTGTAAAGATAAACTTACAGTTACAGCCAACTAAGTTTTATCTGACTAGTGACTACTTGCTGATATTTATAGAGCATGGGCGGTCACGTGATTTGCTAACGTCAAAAACAGCTGATTGTAGTGCCAACACCCCGCTATATTCGTATGTGTTTGTTAACAGTAATATTGTTTTGAGTTTTTATATTTTTGTACGTTTTCTGCTCTTTGTATTTGGATTATTTTGGTGTGTATTTAGTGTATTAATTAGTTATTATAATTATAATTAATTGTATTGACGTGATATTTTTACTTCAAAGATTATGTTTTTATGTATAATTTTTTATTTTGAGCTAGAATGTCTAGTGTACGGTGTTCGGTGTTGTATTTTGGACTCTAGAACAGCAAGAAATGACAATTTGAAATTTATTTAATTGTGGTTGGTATAGGAGTGCAATTTTAAAAATTTACATGCACTGGAAACTGCAATGTATACTGTAACGAACGCGGCAGCCACGCCGCGCCGCCGAGTGAATGACGCAACGCTTGCGGGTTCGAACAAGTCGTTTGCTCCACAATAGGGAATATTCCCGAAGCTTCCAGAAACAAGGAACGTGGTATATAAAAGGAATCGCCGGCAGCCGTCAGTCAGTCGTTTATATGACTCGGACTCAGTTAGTCGAGTTGAGTCGGTCAGTCAGTTAGTTGACTCAGACTCCAAAATTCAAATTTTTGATTCAAAACAACAACGTAGCGTCACTTTGAATAATACGATGTTTGAAGCATAAAAATTACAATAATATTTCAGCTCCCACACCAAAAATTTATGGAACACTAACAATAATTTGAAAACGACATTATGATATTCAAGTTTATTATCATAAATGGTTGTAATTTTTGGGCTGTATATTTCAGTCACCATACACTTGTACTCTTTTTTTTTAAGTGTAAGCAAGTGTGTTAAACATGTTACAAGTTTGCACACACAAAAAACGTGTCATATTGAATAGTGTTATCTTATGTTTGATTTTAAAACCGGAAAGTTAATTATGGTAAAAGAAGGCTTATTTTCGTTTTAAAATTTGCCGCCCCCTTGACGATGCCGCCCGCGTGCGGCGCACGCATTGCACCCCCTGGTAGCGACGGCCCTGCTATTAATCCTGATACTATCATGGAACAATGTGAAACTGTTAACAAAAAACTAAAGCAGTTAGTACTCCGGATGAAGAGCAATGGTTTAAATATAAATGCTTCAAAATCTGCACTACTGGTAGTAGGTAATCATGATATACCTGATATTGTTCTGGATGATGTCATATTACAGCGCAGTTCTTCAATAAAAAGTTTAGGTCTACTTATTGATGAAAATTTGATATTTAGAAACCATTTGAATCAGAAACTTATTTCTGTTAGGCTGAAATTGAGACATTTGTACAAATTTTCTCACGATCTTAGTATACCAGTAAAACTGCGTCTGGTAAATACTTTAATTTTGCCTATTATAGATTATTGTGCATGTAGAGTGCGTACACGTTAACTTCAAGCCACTTAGCCTAACAAACTGATAGGCTTGGTGGCTTGAAGTTAACGTGTACGGACTCTACATATGTTCCAAATCTTACTCTAACAGACAAAAACAGAATTAGACTAATTCAGAACTCATGTTTAAGATTTGTGTACGGTGTGCGTAAATACGATCACATTTCTCAATACCGTGAATTATCTAAGATAAAGGACATTGACAGTAGAACAAAAACAGCGTATCTTTGTCTAGTGCATAAAGTTAGACTAACAAGTTCTCCATCATATTTATTGGATAAATTGATTCAAAAGCATTATAATTATCCATTGCGTGTCAAGAATTCGTATATTATTCCTGCTTTTCGTAAGACAAAATTCAAAGCTCCATTTTCATACTTAGCACCAACATTTTATAACGACTTGTTGTAAATCCCTGTCTCTGAACTCTTTTAAAAAATTTGTTGAAACATTGTTTTAAATTAAAATTTAATGTTTATAGTTTTATAAATTCATTGTACTTTTCAATTTACCATGTAAAATTTGTATGTTTTCATTTTGTTATTATTATATTTATATATATTTTCTTATGTTGTACGGTTAGGTGAAAGATCAGCCTGCGGCTGAACCTCAGTCAACTGTTCGGACGACTTACTAAAAAAAAAACATTGATTAGTAAAAAATGACGATTGCAGTTTGTCAAAGACCGAGAATTGGAAACAAGTTTCTTTTTTCGACGAATCCAAATTTAATTTGTTCGGAAGTGATGGCAGACAGTACATTCGATGTCCAAAAGGTGCACGGAATGATACAAAATATCAATTTCATACTGTTAAACATGGTGGCGAAAATGTCATAATTTGTCGGTCCATTGGTGCACATTGGTGGTATTATGGACCGCTTCGTTTATATATATATATATACCGTGTGTCTGTCTTAAAGGTGTACATAGGAGATTAACATGGGAAATCAGTTTTTTGTATGCTGTTGCTCGGTGTTCTATCGGACAACAATGATTGTAGTGCCAATCGAAAGATATCATTTTTCTGAATAAAACGATGTAAAATATAGCTAGTTATACTACTGAAGAGCGTATTTTTATAGTAAAACTATTTTTTGGAGGAAATAGTTAGCTCAGAGTGCGAGATCTATTTTCTATTAAGTTTATGAATCGAAATCAAAACAAAACAGTCATAGGTAACTACATTTATTTTCGATAAAAACTGAATAAATCGGAGAATTTTCAAAATATAAAAATTAATTTATGGAACCAAATTACTACTAAATAGTAGTGTATTATACATCGTTTGATTCAGAAAAATGATATCTTTCGATTGGTACTACAATCATTGTTGTCCGATAGAACACCGAGCAACAGCACGCAAAAAACTGATTTCCCATGTTAATCTCCTATGTACACCTTTAAGACAGACACACGGTATATATATATATATATATATATATATATATATATATATATATATATATATACATATATACATATGTGCATATGTGTTATAAAATGCGGTAGAAAATAGGCCTGAAAACTTTTAACATCAGACATTGACTTACGTTTAGTAATGTTGTCCACTCTCTCGGTTGTTTTTCGCGGTCTGCCACTTTGAGGACGACGTTTTCACCCTAACTAGCACGAAAATTAGTAAGTAAATCGGTCATCGTAGATTTTTTCAATTGACAATTGTGAAACAATTAGACGTGAAGATTTTCCTACATTTGATAATTCAATTACTTTTTCGTGCAATTCAAAAGGGATGGAGGTCCATGATAATGATTCACGCAGTGGCGGCTCGTGGTGTAACGCAAAGGGTGGGCTACGTATACAAAAAAAAACTTACATTTTTAAAAAACAGTTTCATTTAAATCACATGCATAAGCACACAAAAACAATCTTCTCATATTTTAGTTAACATTTGTCAATGTTTTAATGTGTATACGTAAAGTCTAGTCACTAGTCTTCTGTTTTTTTATTGAAATATAATGTTCTATCACTTTTCCGTCAAAATTTATGATGTTATGCAACAAGTTTTTATTCACAGGTACCTTTGCTAATGCATTGAGCAGGTCATCATCAATCGAGTTCCTTAAAAAGTCTTTATTCTCTTAAGAGTTGAAAAAGAATGCTCCTAGTTATAATTATTTTTAATAATTAAATTATTTCACTGTAGGTTTCTTCTAAGTTGTTCTGAGTCATTAGTGGTAACATATTCAATGCACCGACGATATTTCTAAAGTCTTCTATCTTCTCCCTGGTATAACATCCAATTCGGTTTTTATTTGTCTAACATTGGATAAAAACCAACGACCGAATGTTAGTTTTGAAAAGTTCATCAAATAAATAAAAAATTTCCCTGTATTTAGTAAAGATGCAGCTTCTAAATGATCTCTGTATGAAAATCTTTTTTTCATTTGAAAGATAATTTATATCACAAATTTAATTTCTATTTTTTTAGCTAAAAAGAGTCTCGAAAAATTACTTTTAACATTGTTTTTGCCATATTTATCTAATATAATACTCGCCCGCACGCCCGCAAAGCAAACCGGCGCTGCATACAGTACACAACAGCGATATTGGGCGCTAAATCCGAGCGCCCGTTTACATGTTAAAATTGCGTATCGTCTCTTAAGACGTTCAGCGTACGGAAACGACCGAAGTGGTCCGATCATGATTATTGCAAGAAAACTTTATACTGAGCCAACTATCTCCAGCTGGGCGCAAATATTCTGAGCCGCAGCGCGAGAAACTAAGTTGAGGGAACGTACAACTTAAAACGAGCTAAATAACTGCATGTTTTTTATTTTATAAAAAAAATAGATACATAATTATTTATGCCAAGAGACCTTAATTTGAAATTTTGAATTTTTATTTTTTCCTCTTTGCGTTTTGGGTGGCTCGCGCCCTAGCGCCCTCATGGACCAGCCGCCACTGGATTCACGGGAAACTTCTCTACTGATTATAAGCTTGAAATGCATTATTAAATGTAAACAAAGCGATTAAATTAAAACAGAATCAAAATAGGATCGAACCAAAATCATTTAAATTTTGTGAGTACCTGTACTCTTATACACTAGCGAGCAAAAAAATCGACTCAAACTATTTTGTGTTATATAAGACTTATTCTTGAGTTTTATTTTCAAACAGTGGTATTATTTTTTGTATCATTGGAATGTAAATTTTCTGCTCTTTCCAATAATACCAAATATATTGAAATTTACAGACTTGGATTACTGATGAAAACGGTTTTACTCGACAGAAACGCTTTTGCTCGCTCAGGAACGTACTCTCTGCACGCTATTCATCCCTGTAAAAATATATGCAACTGCATTCTTCTGTCAATCCTCTATCGGAAATTGAACCGTCAACATCTCTGCTATTACTTTACTAAAAAATGGATACCACCTCAGAAGAAGCGGCACAAATCATTGTTATATTGCAAGAAGGACATAGTCAACGTCTAGTCGCTGCGCAACTGCACCTGAGCCAGTCAGCTGTCTCCAGAGTCTACAGGCGTTATCAAGAGACTGGTGCCTTCACACAGAGACCAGCCGCAGGAAAAAGAAGGTGTACCTCAGAGAGAGAGGATCGCTTCATTGCCAACACCACACTGAAAATCATCCCTGGACCGGCGTTGAGGTCCAACAGGAGCTGCGACAAGTTCGTGGTCGGACTGTTAGTTGTTGGACAGTCAGAAGAAGGCTTAAGGAAGTCTCCTTAACTCCAAAGAGACCAGCTGACGGATCCAAATTGACAGCAGCCCATCGACAAGCGCGACTCAGATTTGTCCAAGAACATGTTAACTGGGCCTTAGAGCAATGGTGCTCCGTTTTATTCTCCGACGAGTCCCGAATGTAACTACATGGCAATGATGGAAGAAAAAGCATCTATAAAATCTGTGTTAAATTATACCAAATAGTTTGGGTCGATTTTTGCTCGCCAGTGTAGTTGAAAAGTCAAAAATTACTAAATGGTTAATTATACTTCAATTGTAGTATAAAAAATATGAATCCTATTTTATTTTTATGAAAATATAATAGATTATTTCAGTGGCCGGAGACTTTTGCACGCCACTGTACATATACACTGACCGGCAAAAAAAACCGGCCACTTTGAAATATTTTATAAAGATCCCCTTAACCGGATATTTTACAACTAAATATGAAACTGAGCTGATTGTTTTTAGTCATCAATGCTTTAAGAAGTTTATTTCATTCTAAATTATTTTTAGTTTTAATTTTAACAGGGTAAATTCTCTTCTCAATAGCATTAACATGTTACCGTAAATTAAGCAGCAATAGACTACGCATCGTTTCTTATCATTTATTTATGATAAAATCCAAGTAAATTTAGGTTCCTTGTTTAAGGAATTGTTTTTGAAAGTTAAGAATAATTTTAACGCAATAACAATGCCATTAACTGTTGCACAAGTTACTCAAATTGTAGCTTTGATTGAGGATGGTCGTAGTCAGGGCTATGTGTCTCGTACGTTGGCAATACCTCGCAGTACTGTTCAGGATGCCTGGAATCGTTTTCTGGAGACTAGAAAATTCTCGAGGCGTGCAGGATCCGGAAGAAGAAGAGCTGCAACTGCAACTTCAACATCGCTTGCAAACAGTGCGAGGGGTTGAAATAAGTGAGAGGACCATCAGGCGGGGACTTATCGAAAGAGGTATAACTTCGCGGAGACCTGCTGCGGGACCGCAATTGCTACCTAGGCATCGAAGGGCACGTCTTCAGTTAGCGCGATTACATGCAAATTGGACTTTTGAACAATGGAGTCAAGTTCTCTTTACTGATGAGTCGCGCTTTTGTCTGCGGGCACCTAATGGTCGAGAAAGGGTGTGGAGAAGACGAAACGAACGATATGCAGACTGCACAATATCTGAACGGCTATCTTTTAACTGAGGTTCTGTTATGGTGTGGGCGGGTATTTCAACGGAAGCAAATACCGACCTCATATTTGTTGAAAATGGTGCTTTGAATGCCCATAGATATGTGGAAGGTATTCTTCAAGATGCAGTCGTCCTATTTTCCCATTTTATAGGAGATGACTTTGTTTTAATGCACGACAATGCCAGACCACACGTTGCACGAGTCGTAAATGAATACCTGAATGAGGTCGGTATTCGAAGACTTGATTGGCCAGCATGTAGTTCGGATCTTAATCCAATAGATCATCTTTGGGATACTCTTCAGAGGCAGTTTCGTCGTCGTCCAGCCGTGCCTGAGACTCTTCAAGAACTACCACTGGCACTTCAAGAAGAATATGAAGCAATTCCTCAAATGTTCATTACAAATTTGATCAACTCAATGGCACGACGGTTGAACGACGTAATTCAAGCTCGAGGAGGCCATACACGCTATTAGCAATTACGGCGACGTGCATTAAAAAAGGCCACATTTGTTTTTTATAATTAAGAAAAAAATCGATTTGTACTGTTTTTGTTACTTTTTTAAGTTAAATTTATTTCTGACCTAATTTGTGCATTCCCTAGGTATTTTAAAATGAAATAAGCATCTGAAAGCATTGATAACTAAAAACAATTAGCACAGATTCCAATTTAGTTCTAAAATACCCGGTTAGGAGGACCTTTATAATATATTTCAAAGTGGCCGGTTTTTTTTGCCGGTGAGTGTATAAAAATTCTAATACACTGTATTTTGTAAATCAAATTCTTTGAAAAAATTCTGAAATCACTTATGTTATGAAAATGTTCTCGGAATTCCACAAACAATTAAATGTAAGGCATCTGAAATCACCATCGTCATCAAATATTTGAATTTTATAGCTGCTCTAGAGCGAATTTTGTCTAATCACTTTTTTTAAGTGACAGCTTAATCGTCAAATTCTGGGGCTTAACTTTACACCATCCATTTATTCTCCTTTTAGTGAGCGGTGCAACAATTTAAAACTACATTGAGCGCTAAGCGTTGCATAAATAATTAAGTAAAGGCGATGCAACTGGTCATAAGTGACATCAGACTATTTGTATATTTACTCATTTGATTGTATGTTAGATTTTTAGTCTTTGTCATATTTCTAATTAATTAACAATTAATGCATTAGGTCTGTCGATAAGTACATGACAGCTCCATGGAACTTCTCCTGGATAGTTCCCTCCAAACTGGCAGCCATGGCTTGGCCCCAAACTTCAGAAAACATTGAATTCTTATACTCAGAAGGAATCCGCCATCTTGTGACGCTGTCACCGGAAATGCGTCCTCCATTACACGATCCGCATTTCACAAACAACCAAATCAGCTGGACTGAGATCGCTGTGGTGGAATTCGAACCGCCCACTGTGCAACAAATTCACAAGTTTATCGATGTGTGCAAAGTAGCGAACAGTCGGCAAGAGGTAAGAAATATACGAGGCGCAGGAATTGTAGACATCGTTGTTCTGCGATTAATGACTAAAGAAACAAGATCGAATTATATGAGCTAGATTTAATTTAGCAAATGAGTCAATGCATATTTCTTCTTTTTCACACCATGTCTTTCTAAAGATGTAATATCTCCATGCGGCAACTGAAGCCTGATTTATAGGGTTTTTTTTATGATTCCAGCGCCACGGCGGCCTTCTATAAAATTAAGCTAAGTGATACAGGAATCGATGGCTTTGATTGTATTATTCAACAGTTTTGTTTTACTGTATTAATTAATTTATTATCATTTATAACATTTTATTGATTAGCCATTGTGCATTTGTGAAAACATATCACATTTTTAGTTTATTTTTCTAGGTTATGGCTTCAATAAACTTTTCTATATGATATTTTAAATATATAAAAATGTATTCGAAAATTTCAGGACTGTTTATAAAGGAGAACAAGTAATTAATATAAAGCATTATATAGTTTATATATTCAAACAAGAGCACCACAATCCTCGTCTCATACAACATACAATAAAAGGAAAATCTAAAATTAGTGGTGAAAGGGTTTTCCATTTTACAAATGCTAACATTATCTATTCTTTTATAGTTAATTTATGCAGTCATATATTCCTATAAACTAAACACACAGAGCTATATATTGCATCAAACATTTGATAGCTGTTTAAACCCGTGAAATTAGTCATTGCAGTATCGTTTTTTGTAAAATGAATTAATTTAGTGTTCACTTGTACCAAAATCACGAACTGTTTTTGGCCAGTTGTATATTGTATCACTGTCTAACCGAGAAAGTAAAGTAATAGCGGCCTCAAGTTCTGTCAAATGTATATTTCACCGTCAACGTGTTCGTTCACAAAATTATTCTGCGATTGGTGCATCCGACTTCGTTCAAGAGTTATCTCCTGACAAAGCTCTCGCCCTGTTTGTTCAGGAGATATATGTTGTTGTATTTTTGTTTTCATAGGTAGTCAACTATTCGTAAATTTGCCGAAGGAACTACAGTACTTTTAATTTCTTTCGCTTAGCTGGTGTTGCTAAAATAATACATTAAAAATTTTACGAGAAGATAACGTTTTTTACTGTGAATTACACTGTAGTACACAAACATATCAACAATTTGACAATATTTTAATATGTAAATTAAATGCACAACAATAATCTCGTCTGTTTGAACTAAAAACGAAACAAGTTTTTGACTGCTTTGAACAGCATGTAAACTTTTAATGTCACTAGAGTAATTAATAGATATTGTAACGGACGCGGCAACGACAAGTTGAAGCTTGTCGGCTTACGCCGCCGAGTGAATAGACGCAGCGGTGACTTGTTTAAACTAGTCCCCTAGCGTCACAATAGGGAATATTCCCGAAGCTTCTCGAAACAAGAAAAGCAATATAAAATAGCGAATCGCCGGCAGCCGTCAGTCAGTTAATTGACTCAGACTAAGTCAGTCAGTTGACTCAGTTGACTCCGAAGCTACTATGGATTACTTGTGAACATGAATACAGGGTATTGACCGCGACCCCGGAACATAGGACTTTAACATGTAAAATCATAATTTCGTAATTTCCTGCTTAACAAATTATATTAGACAAAAAAGGTTCAAATAAAGATGAGAGATCATAAAATTCTACATCAGAATCAATAAACAGAATTAAATTTACATGCCCCATAACGCCAGAAATTAAATATGAAAATATTAAAAATTAGCTCAAAAATCGGGTTAGCCTTGGAAATGAAACAAAATTGTATTCAATTGGAAATGAAAATTGTATTTTTTATTAATTATTATTATAAATTGCATAATTGACTATTTTTTTAGGAATTTTGTTTTATTTCCAAGGCTAACCCGATTTTTGAGCTAATTTTTATTATTTTCATATTTAATTTCTGGCGTTATGGGGCATGTAAATTTAATTCTGTTTATTGATTCTGATGTAGAATTTTATGATCTCTCATCTTTATTTGAACCTTTTTTGTCTAATATAATTTGTTAAGCAGGAAATTACGAAATTATGATTTTACATGTTAAAGTCCTATGTTCCGGGGTCGCGGTCAACACCCGGTATATCGCTAGGTCTGAATATAAATATATCTTCATAAATAAATATCGCTCGGCTAGTTTATATAAATAATAGTGTTTGTTTACAGTAGTGATAAGTGTTAGTGTATTAGTTTTTGTATTCGTTATTTTAGTCTTTAAGTATAGTGTTAATTAACTTTTACTCTTTATCATAATAATTATTCATTATTTGTTATCAATAATATTTCTTTATGGTTAAATAAAAACGTTTAAAACCCACGACCGTTACAATATTATATGTAATGATATTCTGAAATAAATTGTGAAAAATAACGACCACCACCGGGCCTCGAACCCGGGTCTCAATCTTGCTGGGATAGTTTTTTTTCAAAGATTTTCATTTATTATGATACACAACAGAACGCTTTTTCCCTTGCTCATGTGTGACTGGGCGGTCAGCAGTCGATCGTACTGTATGCTGTTCCGCATCTCAATCCACATGGATTTGCGGATGCAGACAGCATCAAAGTACTACGAGCAGCAACGACCGACTTCAGACATGATGAGGGATACAAATAGCGTTTATTATTTTAAAATTAGTTTCACAATTCCTGACACAATGTGACTTATTTGTTAACTTAAACATAATATAATCGAATTTACGATACTTAAATAATGGTATGTTTGTGAATGAATTGAGATGAGATGATTGAATTAATATTAAGGGAAAACTTTACAAAAAACCCTTTTGACTGCTGGGCCTCGGAGGTCCAATGCATAGTTGCAATCTTTCACAATTGAAATCGTTAACGAGATAGGTATGCACAAGGAATACGTATCATGTCACATGTAGATATGAGATATTTCACCACTGCATTTAAACACTTGTGAACTAGTCAAAGTACAAAGTCCCTTTTAAGGCTACTATATACCGGGTGGAACATCATACCTGTGTACATAGGTGATTAACATGAAAAAACAGTTTTTCAGTGGGCATTGCTCTCCAAATTATTTTAGGCAAAAATGCTTCAAATACATGTTGTAGAGCATAAAATTCTGCAACTAAATCAATACACAGAATTACTTTTACTTGCTTTGTAACGACAGAAATTAAATATGAAAACATGAAAAATTACGTTGAAAATATCAAATAGCCATGGAATTGAAACAAAAATAAATAAATGCTTGACATTTGACAGATGAATGATTAATTTGACGGGTAAAATATCAAATAGACAGAAAAACGAGAAGCATTTATTTATTTTTGTTTCAATTCCATGGCTATTTGATATTTTCATCGTAATTTGCCATGTTTTCATATTTAATTTCAGTCGTTACAAAGCAAGTAAAAGTAATTCTGTGTATTGATTTAGATGCAGAATTTTATGCTCTACAACAGGGGTGGGCAACCCCCGGCCCGCGTAAAGTTCCAATCCGGCCCGCGAGATCTTAAGAAGAAATAATAAATATTCAAATTCAAAAACACAAATTTTAAATTAGGATAGTCCCCAACATAAAGAAAAAGGAGATATTTACAGTTTAAATTAAACTACGGCCCGCGTACGAAATGTAAATCTTATTCTGGCCCCTGTTATACAAAAGGTTGCCCACCCCTGCTCTACAGCATGTATTTGAAGCATTTTTGCCTAGAATAATTTGGGGAGCAATGCGCACTGAAAAACTGTTTTTTCATGTTAATCACTTATGTACACAGGTATGATGTTCCACCCGGTATAATTAATAGATATTAGATGTAGCAACGTTTATATATATTAAATCCCGGTGGTGGTCGTAATTTTTCACAATTTATTTCATTATATTACATTAAAATATCAAGTTAACTTAAAAATACATTATTTCAATAATTAAACATGCTCCTTGTTGTAGAGTGTAGGCGTTCATTGCCGGATGGGGCGAGGTCGAACAGGTGTGATGGCGGCTGGTTATTTGGTATACTTTTTAGACCAATTTCCTGATACGGCTATCAGTCAAATTCGCCGCATGAGACCATATTCCATCGAAACAAGAGAACAAGAACGCGCAGTCAAACAGTACCACGATTATATACGATCATTGTAATTTGGTTTGTTACCATAACCGAATTTAAAGGTGTAGGTCAATTATCAAATAAGTAAATAACCCATTTTGTTCTCTTGTAACAATAATAAAAACTATATATAAGCTCATAAATTTATTGTACCTTCAATTTGAAATTTTATTTAATTTAAATAGTATTGTTTTTGTAACACACATGTTTTGTTGTTCTACTAGAAGATATTTAGCGCCTAAAACCAGAAGGAGCCATACTGTGCGGCATCCGGCTAGAGTAAAGATATTTTTAGAGTTTTGTGACGCTTTCAAAAATCGTTTTCCTATTGTATTACAGTTTAGAGTATTTGAGTTAATTGCCGTTTTAGAGTTATGAGACAGTTGTAAAGTATAAGTGGGGTTCAAGTAAAGATTAAGTTTACCGAGGGTTTAGTTATTAGAAGTAAAAATTCGTTAAAGTTTGGGCAACCCCGGAGTAGCCTCAAATAACTCGACCAATTAGATTTGTTAAAGAATATTTTTAGCCAATTGTGAAGTAGTTTTAAGATGCTCAAGCTTAGTTAGTGGGGGTGGAATTACCCATCCAGGATCGAAACAGTTTTGCAAGTTTGTGCTCATCTCCTGGTCCTGTGTTTTTCTTGAGAGATATTAATTGTTGCGTTTGATAGTGGTTAGTTTCGTTTATCGAATAGAGTCGAGTTAAGTAGTTTTGTTGTTTTGTTTAAGATTGTGAATTCTGTGCTAAGTACCAATTTGTATCAGGTAAATTCGGATTAAGCTGTTAATGCTAAGTTAGATTATGTTAGGGATAATTATTTTTGTCAATTAAGTAATAAGTTCGGTATAATTATTTTGTTACTTATTAATATTAAATTATTTGTAATCTATGACTTTATGTTTATATAATTATTTTTACTATTGTATATATAGCGTTACAACATTAACTTGGGGATAGTTCATTAAAAACCGTTGAGTAATAATGTCGTGTTTTTCTGGATACCCTCCTTGTTCCTAACATTTAGCTTGAATAATTATTTGGTAATTGAGCGTTAATTTTACGTTAGAACGGCCAACAACGAAGGAATGTACAGTAAGTAGATTTATAATTTGATATTTATACTTGTATGTTGTACGTTACGTTGATAGCATATACAAAAGGTTGATCATATTTTGTAAAAGATTGAGGACATAATCAAATAAGTTGAGCAAGAGTTTTGATAATACGTTCAAGTAGGAAACTGTGGTTGATCGTGTCTAATAGAGCAAAGTAGTCGATAATTTTGTAACCCGTATATTGGAATTTTTCTATTTTTATTTTGTTAGTAAATTGTTAATGTTTTGAAAATTGCTTTTGATTTATACTGCTTTACATCCAAGTTTATAGTTGAAATTGTTTAGTGAGCTTCGTCCTCTTGTCCTACCCAGTAATTAACGTAAGTAGGGAAAGATGATTCGTTCGCGACCACCCTCCAATCCTCCCAAATTAGCATGAAACTATCATAGCCTCAGACGTCACCTAATGTTGTGTTACACATCTTGAACAGTGATGAGTGATGATAAGTCATGCCCTTCTACCGTCTTGATACGTTTATATGCAATATTGGAATATTATATTTAGTTTTTCAAAATCAGTGTCAGTACGATTGTATCATTAATAGAATTTTAAATTAAAGCTTTCTATAAGAACTTTTTTCAATATTCTACTTTAAACGTCAATTTTCCCTGTTAAAATGCATATGTGCCAAAACTGATTTTGAACTTACATGTAAACATTCCAACATTTATTTTGCGCAGTTAATGCTAACGTTAACTTTAAACCAAAATAAACAAAATATTTTATAACTTTATTTATTCGGCACTCTCGCGTTTCGTTCGATGACATAACTATTAAAATCTCTGACATATATTTTTATTTCTTATATCTTTATTTAAGAACAACTGCAGATGGTAGAAAAGGCAGTGGCAGGGCAAGCACAGCCACGGAAGAAAGACACTGACAGCACAGGTCTGTGTCAGGGCAAGCACAACCACAGATGGTAGAGAAAGCCGGGGCACGGCAAGCACAGTCACGGAAGAGAGAAACTGACAGCATCAAGTCTGCGTCAGGGCAAGCACAGCCGTAGATGGTAAAAAGGCCGTGGCAGTGCAAGCAGAAGCACAGCCACGGAAGAGAGAAACTGACAGCACCAGGTCTGTGTCAGGGCAAGCACAGCCACGAAAAGAGAATCTGATAGCAGCAGGTTTGCGTCAGGGCAAGCACAACCGCAGATGGTAGAAAATGCAGTGGCAGGGCAAGCACAGACACGGAAGAGAGAAACTGCCAGCATTAGGCATCTCCTCCAACAGAAAAATCTTGTTCTACAATAAAAGCAGCATTAATTCAACGAACTGGTATTCCAGATAAGGAATAAACTACAACTGTTAAGGGTCTGGTCTCCACGTTGCTCAACTTCGTGTTCGATCTTCTGTTTGAGAAGTGATGCGCGGTGCGGAGATCTTTAGACCGACCTACTTATAATGGAACTTTTGTATTACGCACGGAGATACAGAAAAAAAAAACCGCACTGGGCTATCGAATGACAGCTAGCAGTCACACAGGAAACATATCCCCGCTCCCTGCAAAGCCAGGGTCCTAGTTACTAATATCATCCCCACTACATTGCTCCTCAACCCGTACCCTGCCTTACCCCGTGTATCAAGAACTCTTCATTTATAAAACAAGAGGTTCTGTTAAACAAACCAACAATGAGAGACTCAAATTTCACGATGAACCTTAACGGAAATCAATGACAACGTTAACAATTCCGCTAATAGTATACCGTTGCTTTCTGCTGCTAAATTTACAATAATTATTATTTAAACGTAGCAGCGGATACGATCAGCGTTTTTCATAGCCACCATGTAAAAGAGTATTGTACTAAAAAAAGAAATTTGACAATTTCAACTGCAGAAAGTACGTGGCTGTTACACTGTTTTCGGTTAAAAAATAACTTCAAAATATTGTTTCATTCTTTCTTTTAGTAAATGATCATTTATTATCAGCAAAACATATCTTAAACTTCATGACTATAAGCATTATTAACAATTCTAAAATTTACAATCTGTGAAATATTGATTTCATTAAGTCATTATTCGCTGTAAACTCTGCGAAGAACAGCAAAGTACGAATAAGATGTTCTAAGTACCTGAAATTAAACCATAAATACTTTAGAATTTAAGAAGAATTAAGAACATACCCCAGTTAATGTCATAATAGACAACGTAAAAAAGTTTCCTGCTGTTAAATTTATTGGTTGTTTGCATCTTTCCATAATAATAAAAATAGTTTGTCTTACTTGCGTATTGCATCTGTACCAGTCCATGTTATAACAACTGTCACCAATACTAGAACTCTATAAAAACACACGACATCAAAGAAAGATTCCTGTTTAAATAACCAGTAGAATATACATGTACAGTAACCTGATGTCCATTCCAACAGTAACAAGTAATTTGGTAAGTTAATGCTAAAAGATATATTACTGTTGTCAAATATTTTAGACTTTTCCCTGATACCTGCAAAATATTACATGTATTAAAATTTTAACACAATTTCATAAAAATGTTTTCCTATTTCACGTACACAAAGTCAATTGTGTGACACTGTTTTTCTCAAAAACAATGCTACAAAATTGAATTTTGTGCAACTGTTTTTATGAAATTTATTATTTGTAAAATTAATAGTCTGTCAAACTTGGGGCTGTCATTGCTCACGTAAAATTATTGAATCGGAGTCTCTGCGTCAGGATTGCGACCTGGGACCCGATAGGCCCCGTGGGCAAAGCCCCTTTGTGGTGTATTAAACATGCCGTACAATTTTATTTTATTTTTATTGAATTTATGAACGTGAAATAGGAAAAGTAGTATAAACAACTTGTGTTACAATGCCTAATTGTAATAATCGTATTACAAAAAAGGTCATTGTAACACTAGTTGTTCAATATACTAAATTACCACAATAAGTTGAAATCCAGTAATACAAATTGTAATAACAGTATCCAGAAATTGTATAAACATACCAAAACTAAACATGGCTTCAACATTTGTTAAAAATCTGAAACTTATTTTAATTACTATAAATGAAAGAGGACATAATAAAATGAACAGACTCTATGATTGTGCCATGATGTTTAACGCAAGACGCCAAAATATTTTGTACAATTTTATTCGCTTCTGAGCTCAGTAACTCAGAATAATTTTCTCCGAATTCTTTTATCCATCTTGATTGATTTTCTTGTTCAGAACTATTGTCTACTTGTTCTGCTATAATCGTAGCAGTTCCCAAATTATTTTTCAAAATTTCAATTTGTGCGCAGGCAACATTCATAAATATAGACGGCAGGACATCTAAACTACAATTTACGAATATTGCACTTATTAAACAGAACATTTGAAAAATATAAACAACACCACGGTTATATAGATTTTCTTTAACATCAAAAGGAAACCATCCTCTAAAAGGTAGAATAACACTTTCATCGTCATCCAAAAGTGGAAAAACTGCAAAGAAGCAACTGCAAATAAAACAGCAACTGTAGAAAACATGACTATATCCACACGCAATTCGGGACCAATATTTCAGATACACTTTTTGTTCTGGGCGATGAGATATAAAAATGGGACTTTCTAAACTATCTAGAAGCAACAGAAACTTCTTCCGCTTCAAAGTAAAAGTTATAAACTTTACAAAAAAGCTGAATTCCGTCATGTAGAAATATGAAGCGTCGGCCAATGATTCAAAATTGTCGAGGCTCAGGTATATATCAATAGTCAAAGAGGTCATGAATATGAATGATGTCAAGTAAGCAGTGATAAAAGAATATAGGTGGTAGATCCATGCCCATTTTGATTTGCCAAGAGGCCAACAACCCATTAAAGTTAAATAAAATTTTGGAACTTTTATAAACTCCTCCATATTGGAGTGTTCTACATACATATTAAACAATTTCATGATTTGAAATGTTCTGCATTAGAAAAATTATATATGAGTACGAGTTGGGTTTTTGTAAAATCTATTATAGAGAAATTAAACAAAGAAGTAATTAATTATGTACTAATTGTCTGTAAATTTGTGTAGGAATATACAATTACAACTTAATAATTCTTACTTTAATTACTGAATGTATTTACAATTTTTTTTGTTTGGTATCTTTAATATTAATCACAACGATTGATGACACAATATGAGTAAATAATGAATTAAATTGTCAAATGCGAAATTTCCCAGTATCATAAAACAGAGAAAAATTATTTCAAATAGGTATTTAACTTTTATATAAAATTATTTTGCGAATACAAACATATAATTAGCAATGAGATCTTACCAAGACAATATGTTGTTATGTTTTAAATCTCTCACGTTTTTATGCTGTTTTACAAAACATATACAGGGTGTAGAATTTAAATGTGGAATATGGGGATTTTAATGCTATTTTTTTATGCTGCTGTAAATTTTTACCTGTCCACTTCACAGCAAAGTTGTAAATACAAAAGTTGTTCAGAATTTAAAAATGCATGCAATAAGGTCCATTTGGTTACCTAATTGTTAATCTTATATTATATATCAGTCAAATTAAAATCAATATTTATTAGAAAAATTGTAACATGGCCATGGAAAATTAGACAAAAACCATAATTATTTGATATTTTAATAGCAGGGTAAAATGTATTTATTTAACAGAAAAAATGAAAAAATATGAACTCTAAAATTCGCCATTATATCATTACAATCAACTACGAAATTTCCATAGATTATTTTTTGACGTTTCTTTAAACCAATGAAATACTTTATTGTATGTCACGTGTGTGCGTTTGAACCAATCCTGTCATTATTATACTGAGATACTCTTGTGATTATTCCCGGCAATATTCGCTGTAGCTTTTTTGTTTTTGTTGACAGATGTCAAATCTCAGATAGGTATCATCAACACAAGTAAAAATGTGCAAAAAAGATAGATTTAGTGGCGTTCCTGATGATGAAATCAAAAAATAATCTAATTAAATATAACTCGAGAGTTCGATAAATTAGAAAATAATTCTCCAGTATCTTTCTCAAACTTGTCGCCATTTCGCCGTAGGGCTTTCGTGACTGTTGCCTAGCAATCAGTTTTCGAAAGATCTGTAATTTTTTTTTCAATTTATACACTCTCTTGTTATATTATTACTGAAAATAATAGAACATTAGGTTTGTTCCAAGTGGTCATTTCTGACAAGTTTGTGACAAATTTCAGTGCGCCTGCGAAAAATGTAAACAAGTTAACTTTGAAACATAAACTTCACTTCTTTTTTGTGGCGAAAAATGTATGAATTTCTTTATTTATATTTATATTTAAGGTTAGCTGTCAAAACAAAAATGGGCATGCACATGCGCTTCATTCCATTCACCGTTCCAATCTATGTTTCAAACTTAACTTGTTTACATTTTTCGCAGGCGCTCTGAAATTTGTCACAAACATGTCACAAACTTGTCAGTAATAACCACTTGGAACAAACCTACTATAATAAATAAATCTAAATCAGTTTTCTGAAATGTCAAATATGTTTCGTTTTTGTTTAATTTTCCATGGCCCTGTTAAAATTTTCTTCATAAATATTAATTTGATTGATATATCGTGAAACACTAATATTTAGGTAATCAAAAGGGCCTCATTGCATGCATTTTTAAATTTCAATAACTTTTGTATTTACACTTTTGCTGTAAAGTGAATAGGTAAAAATTTACAGCAACATCAAAAAAATGGCATTGATATCCCTATATTCCACATTTCAGTTCTACAGTGTATGCTCGTAGTACAGCGTAATTGAAATTTTAATCAGGGAACTGGTAAAATGACATGATGAGTTCAAAGTAAGTCTTTTTGTGTTGAGCTCATACTGCGGCCTTCGGCTAGGACTATTTTGCTCGTGTGGAATAAGTACCATTCCATTACTTGTTGTAGAATACACTAAACCACAAAAAGCTCCTACAGGTTGTTTTGTTCGTAATACATATTGCAACGAATTGTACAAATAGAGACGCAAATTCACGTTGTTTTATTTGTAAAAAAAATGGACATATTGCAACGAATTGTATTGAAGGATCCAAGAAAAATTTCTCATTAACAAATACTAGAGCCAAGAATACTAATTACTTAAAACAAAACGCTTTCCAAGTTTTTAATAAATCAGAAACAGAAGTATCTGATATTTGGTTCTTAGATTCTTGCGCATAATGCATATCACAAACAACAAAAAATGGATGAAAGAAAATATAAAAGAAACATACATGGTGATAACTGTAGCAGACGGTTCTAAGTTAAAAGCAGAAGCCAAAGGAGCAGTACCAATGAAAGTGGTAGTAAATGGGATTGAAAAAGAAGTAAAAGTACTAGATGTTTTATATGTTCCCCAAATGAAAGCAAATTTATTATCAGTAACAAAAATAGTAAACAATGGATATAAAGTTTTATTTGATAAATATGGTTCAAGAATAATAAAATAATCAAATGAAAATGTTGTAGTAACTGCTTCTATAGAAAACGCTGTATACAAAATTAATACAATAATAAAAAAAAGATAGAGCATGCAACGCATATCAATATAGTTTTTTATGGCATCATCGACTTGGTCATCTTCGTAGAAAAGGAATGAAATATTTGAGAAATATGACAAATGGTTTAGAAAAGATGAAAATTGAAGATGGACCATGCAAAGTATGTATAGAAGGAAAGCATGCAAGGTTATCTTTTCATAGAAATGAAACAAAGTCAAATGATATACTTGAACTTGTGCACACGAATATTTGTGAACCCATGGAAACTCAATCCATCGGAGGAGCTAGATATTTACTGATTTTTATTGATATTTTTTCATGGAA
This sequence comes from Poecilus cupreus, assembly GCA_963942605.1. Taxonomy (NCBI): domain Eukaryota; kingdom Metazoa; phylum Arthropoda; class Insecta; order Coleoptera; family Carabidae; genus Poecilus; species Poecilus cupreus. Next base: position 16,793,062 of record OZ012725.1, on the reverse strand, counting down.
AATATATGTATATTATTTAAAATATAAATCAGAACATTTTCTTGAAGTTTAAAGCTTTAATTGAAAGACAAACTGCAAAGAAATTAAAGCAATACGGTCTGATAATGTTCGTGAGTTTATAAATGGAGATGTTACTAAAATTTTGACTGAAGCAGATATACAGCATCAGTTATCAGCACCGTACTCCCCCCAACAAAATGGAGTAGCAGAGAGTGCGATGAAAACCCTTGTAGAAATAGCAAGAAGTATGCTGATTGATTCAAAATTATCAAAAGAGTTTTGGACAGAAGCTTTATGAACTGCAGTTTATATAAATAATAGAAGTACAACAATTTCAGTTATAGAAAATACATCAGAAGAAGTATAGAGCGGAAATAAACCTAATTTATGTTATTTAAGAATTTTTTGATGCGATGCAATTATATATATTCCCGAACAAACAAAAATTGGGACTCAAAGACTGAAAAACTTCTATTCATGGGATATTGTTAAAAGTTAAAATACTAAAGTATATAGATTAATAAATCCCATTACAAAAAAAAGACAACAATTAGCAGAGATGTACATTTTTTTTTTCTTGAAGATAGAAAGCATTAAAGATGACTCCAAAAATAAAAAAAAAATTGGCAAGTAATTTTAACTAGTAAGGAGGATTGTGATAATACAGAAGAAGAAAATACGTCACAGGAAAAGAATAAAGAAAATCCAGAAGATCAAATTGAAAAAGAAGATCTACAAGAATTCAAAAATAAGAAAAATAAAGGCTTCTATAACTTATTATTTAGAAGTTCAAAGCATTGAACCTCGAACAGTAAAAGAAGCTTCGTTGGGCGCAAAGTCATCTGAATGGAAACAAGCGATCATTGAAGAACTAAAATCTTTTCAACAAAACAAAACTTAGGATTTAGTTGATTATGTACCTAATAGAAAATTACTACAAACAAGATGAATTTTTAAAATAAAGAAAAATGAAATAGTTGGCACCCATCGATTTAAAGTTAGACTTGTTGTGAAAGGATACAGTCAAGAAGAAGGAATTGGTTATAAAGAAATTTATTCTCCAGTAGTAAAGTATACCTCGTTATGAAAATAAAAATAATAGAATAATTAATGATTTGATGAATTATAAGTAGTAGTGTTTTTCAATAAAAATAAATATAATACAAGTTAATTCTGTGTTCCTGTATTTTACAAATATAAAACTTAACAATTGTCATTAATAATTAATTAATTGTTACATATTAATCGTATTAATAGAAATCAAGAACATAATATTTGTTTTTAGTTATCTGAAAATTAACACAGATTTGTGGCTTATATTATATGACATATCTTTACAAATGGAACCATAGCAATGAAGGATATTTTGCTGACTTCAATGATAAAAAACATAAGTAGGTACTGCACGAATTGTAGAGACTATTTACTTTATTTATATAAGGAATTAAACTATCATTTTTGTGCAATAAAATTTAATAATTGACTAATTACAAATTTCGAATTGAAATGGTATACGATAACAGTTATTTATTTTACATAATTGCTGGCTTTGCTAATAAATACATTTTTGATTTTCACATTAAACGAAAAACAGTCAATCGTCGTACAATATAAACAATTCAGAGATTGAAATAATTTAACCTAGTGTTGACTTTTTAATTTAAAACTTAAATTAGTTTCAAATAATTACTGTTTCCATAAAGTACAACAGGAAAATAGCTGTCAAACATTTTATAAGTGATCTATGTATACCTCATTATTGGCTGCAAATTAATATGCTTTAATAAATTGTCATCAATTGTTATAGTAAAGTCATGCAACTCGAACTTGAAAATGATTATAGAAGTCAACATCGGGGCTAAGTAGTATTACAGAAAACAATTATAATTATGACCTTGAGAACTGTATACTGATAATATTATGATGTTTGACATCAATTGACTGCACGATCAAATCAGTGTTGGATTCAACAAAATACGCAAGATTTGCATTCCATGTGTAGTAGTTGAATATCATAAGGTTTACAATTTATTATTTTATTTATTTTTTATTATATACAGCTCTCCGGATCACATTTATTACTAAAACACAAAATTAAGTTATCTAGATAATTTAGCTGAGAAAAAATATAAAGAAATACTGTGACAAAATATACTCTAAACATTGAGTATCTAATATAACTATTTTAATTTATTTAATACGCATAAACCAAGTTTCTAGATATTGTCATTGTTTTCTTCAGAAGATAATTTCAAACTCTTCCTTGCGATTATAAATGCCTTATAATACTGTTTATATCGCTTTATGTTTACAATATTCTCTTTAAATATATAATTTATAACTTTATAATACATTTTATATCCATTTCTGAACTAAAATACTTAGCAAAATATGTATTCTACATATCACTAATAACAAAACTACAGTATTTTTAATGCAATAATAGTGTTGACTCGAATATTAAATATTCACAAACTTTAAATTTTCTATAAATTAATAAAATTTCTTCTGAGCATTTGCGTGTAATGTATCTCTATATATATTATAGGCTATTGACTAACTTAGTCGGTCATAGACGTTTTATATATTATATAATACGTATGTGATTTTATGTTGTTTAGAGAAAAATGTTTGGCATAAAAGTTAAAGTGAATTGATATCTATATCTGAATCAATGAACAAATTTCATTATATTTGTTTAATAAAGTCCAAAAAAGACGTTCAAATATATAAAAAAAAAAATCAGCTTATAAAAATATTACAGTCGGCTTCGGGTTTGTTTGGCGATCAATGGAGATATATTTGAGCATATGATCCAGAGTTCTAGACTATATTAATTTTTTATGTTCCTTATAACTTAATTTTGTTTTTAACAAATTTTTGTTCCGATACTAAAACTAAAGAAATAAATAGTTAACTTGCTAGCTTATGAATAACATTAAATATTTGCTTGAGTTCAATTGTTATTTAATTTGTAAAACGCCAATGACCGGCTCATATATATATCGGGTGTAGAAATGATAGGGGGTTTTATTGCTATTTTTTAAATATATTAAAATTTTATCTATTCACCTTACAGTAAAAATGTACATACAATAGTTATTCAGAATTAAACAATGCATGCATTAAGGCCCATTTGATTACATAAATGGTAGTAATTCAAACAAATAATTTAAAACTAGTAATTATTTACAAAAATATTTGACATTTCAGAAAACAGATTTTCTTTATTTATTACAGTGTTGTATTATTTTCTATGGAAATTTTATGGTAATGATACGAGTATTATGGCGAATTTTAGAATTTATTTCTCTTTCAATTTCTTTCTGTTAAATAAACAAATCTTAACCTGCTTTTGATATGTTAAATATTTTTCGACTAATTTTCCGTGATATATCTTGAAATACTAACATTTAGGTCACCAAATGCACATTATTGTATGCATTTTCAAATTTCTGGACAACTTTTGTATTTACAATTTTGCTGTAGTGAATAGGTACAAATTTGCAGTAATATAAAAAATAGCATTAAAATGTCTATATTCTACATTTTTCAATTTTACAATCTGTATGTTCATTCCGGACAATATAAATAGATAAGCAAAACTTTAAACTTGAATTAAATATTCTATTTTCATGAGATATAAAACAGACATGATATAAATAAACAAAATGTGATTCCGGAAATACAAGTTTTACTGTTAAACTTATTAACAATATTTGCTAAAAATAATTTCAGTATGCAAATATTGATTAAAATATGAATTATTTTATCCAGAATGAAGTAATTTTACAATTAGTAAACCTAAAACATTCCTTAAGCACCGTTTTAATTATTCATATCACCACATTTTAACCTAGAGCATGTTGACAAAAACAACTGGCACACTTTGGAACTGAATTTAACAAATTTTTTAACTCCTTTAGGCGATTTTCGTCTAAAAATATATACGAGATTATCACAAACGGGATCATTATTGTCGGCATATTTGTTTACGAATAAAATATTAATTTTATCTATAACTAAATAAATATAAAATAGGAAACATGTCATGCATTATTAAAATTTTATTAAGTTCAATAAAATAATTTTATTGTTATTCGTTGTAACTGTTAAAAGTAATAAACCTATTTATACTATACTACATGTTTAAGTTAAAAATAATTTACTTCTTATAACTATAATTTTTGTTTAAAGCATTTTTTTTACCGAAGTATCTATGTTTATATTTTCCATATCCTGATGACCGTTATCATAAGTAATATACGACAAATGTGAATACGTAGAACGTCTTCAAGTTTACATGAATCTGAAGTGAAAATTTTTATCTTTTAGAAATCATAACTATCATATGAACTATCACTCACATGGAAATAAGAATTTTCAGTATTATTTCTGTTAGTGAGTATAAAATACTTTTCTATATTATGGTATATTTAATAACATAATAAGTTTCAAATCTATTTAGAAGTAAGAGTATGAGTAAAATTTAAATGAACTGATCTAGATCCCATGCCCCAGCAGTGTTTCGACTGTTGAAATTTATCTTCAGGATAAATTATTTTGAATGCGCACTATATTCAGAGAAAAACAAAAATAATATTTATTTGAGTACTAGATAATACTATTAGTTTAACAAATGATTTCATTTATTTACTATGGATTCAAACATTGTATAGTAGACTGTGAATATTCTAAACACAATGTAAACGTACATCAATTATTAACTCAACTGTATTTTATACGTAAACAATATGCCAAGAATATTTTCGTTAACTACAATTTTCTTCCGAAAATAAATGATTCACAAGCGTTATAATTTTCTTCTCGTAGCATATTTTTCTTACTTTAGATAACATAGGTAACATTTAGGTACTTAATTTAAATTGATTATTGACAATTATTATGATCTAGTTTTTGAGTGACATTGGATTTATATTTTTAAAATAAAATCTATTATTTCCATAGTATTGTAAATATTTTATAATTTTCTGTTTTGAATAAAATCAGGTATTTGAATAATTTCACAATTGATAATAAATATTCATCTGAATAAAATATTTTAAAAGCACAATAATAATCTATATAGAAAAGTAATATTAAATAATTTTTTTATTCAGGTTTTATATTTTGGTTTACCTATATGTATTGATAATTTATCACAATGACACTTCAAGAGCCAGATATATTACATATTTAGATCAACAACTTACTGCGAAAACATAGTGACGGTCTATTGCTATTTATAAATTTGTGTCATGTTTGAGATAATTTGAATAGTATATAACACATTTTGTACCTTGTTTAGGAAAGTGAAGGATTATAAACTAAATAATAAAAAAAATCATCACAATACTGTTTTTTTCTTTACCATATCACCAAAGAACTGCTTTTGTACATATTGAGCGATTACATTATTTACTATAAAAATTGTTATAAATAATATCGTATGAACAACACATGAAATTAGTTTTTTATTATAAGTTGGAGGATGATTAACTATTACATGTAATATTTACGAGTTATTTTAAACTTTCGGAAAGAAATTCAGTCTTTAGCGATATGGATCGGCCAAATTGTTAGATAAAATTCAATTAAAACTTCAACACATTATGACAGTAAAATCACAACAGAATAAATATTACTTATACACTTGAATACAATATCATTATTAGAAACTATATTTTCTGTACACTATATACACAACATTTAATTAACAACTACGTCAAAAAAATGGTCGAGGAATACAATCATTTGTGCTCTTTACAGAAAGGATAAATTGTAAAGTAGAAGTTATTTGAAACAATTTTCGGAATTTTGAGGACAAGCATGAAATATTTATTTGAAATGTAAACAATTCGAAAAAATTCTGTCACTGGAATAATTACAACGCGAACAACGACCACTTAAACTAGCAAATGTAACTTTCTTATACGTCTAAACCTCACTATACCTGGGTTCTACTGTACACCTATGCTACTTCGGTTTAATCCAAAACTTCCATTCGAAAAGTTCTGCCCATAATACTTCTAGATATATGTGGGGCATCGTCATCATCGCTGTCGTCATGGAAGTCACCTAGTCGGTCCGTTTCGTCGTCATCTTCCTCCTAGTAAATAAATAATATGTTACGATAATCCTCGAGAAAACAAGAAAATGCAATTACAAATTCAGTAAACGCATAACGAACTAAAGTGTTTACTTAAATCAATAGACACATTTCCAAATCTCCAACGCACGGTACACATATCATTGATAAATGAATATTTAATAATAAAAGTGTATGCTAGTATAATAATATAGTAATTTTTTCAATTCATCATGAAAAAGTGGAATAGCTGATTAACCATTTAGCAGTTCATATTGTTTATAACTGGTTCGAATTTCTCGTTTTCTGTAACTTTGATTTTAAACGCATTTTTCTGGAAACTATTTTTTTTCAACTTGCGGGAACTCTAATTCAAAAAGTTATTGATCAATTATTCTACAAATTTGCATGAAGATTCTTTATTCAATTACGCTTGACATGAACTAAACTCTAGGATGGCATTCTTGTCTAATTTTTTTTTAGATTACAAAAAGTGGTGAAAATCATACCATTTTGTTAAAACCTCTAAAACATGCAATTTTAAATATTTTTCGATTGGAGTTCAGTATATTGAATCTACCGGGTGTTGACCGCGACCCCGGAACATAGGACTTTGCATGAATTATTATTTTTTTTAAATAAGGGCTCAAAAACATTATTTCTTACAAAAGAAATATTAAAATAAGTGTGTTACATACATTTTTTTCCAAAAATAAAAAAAATATTTTTTTTTTTATTTTGTTCACTATTGAGAACATTATGAACAAATTCAACTTACAATAGAACTTTGGTCTATTGGGTCGTCTTCGCGTGCTATACAAAATTGTTTGATGAACAACCTCTTCTAGGAAAACACCAGATAAAAATTTTTTTTGGAAATTTTGTAAAGGTGTATTTAGCTGTAATATATCAGCAGGTAATAAGCTGTTCCCTTCAAATTTTACATTTTGTATCTCAGTTTCTGTAATTATCCTTTATCCCGTTAAAAATTTTTTTTTTATGTTGGTCAAATTGGGAGGAATGACCTAATTGGCAATTGACAAAGTGTATATAATGTTCCCAAATGTTACAACATGATTGCCATGAATGTAAACTGCATAAGAAAAGAAAATAAAATTTTAAATTTTACGTTCCCGTTCGGGAACAATATGCAATAGAGGGTTAACATGTAAAATCATACTTTCGTAATCTCCTGCTTAACAAATTATATTAGACAAAAAAGTTTCAAATAAAGTTGAGAGATCATGAAATTCTACATCAGAATCAATAAACAGAATTACATTTACATGCCCTATAACGTCAGAAATTAAATACGAAAATATTAAAAATTAGCTCAAAAATCGGGTTAGCCTTGGAAATGAAACAAAATTCCTAAAAAAAATAGTCAATTATACCATTTATAATAATAATTAATAAAAAATACAATTTTCATTTCCAATTGAAAACAATTTTGTTTCATTTCCAAGGCTAACCCGATTTTTGAGCTAATTTTTAATATTTTCATATTTAATTTCTGGCGTTATAGAGCATGTAAATGTAATTCTGTTTATTGATTCTGATGTAGAATTTTATGATCTCTCAACTTTATTTGAACCTTTTTTGTCTAATATAATTTGTTAAGCAGGAAATTACGAAAGTATGATTTTACATGTTAAAGTCCTATGTTCCGGGGTCGCGGTCAACACCCTGTAGATGGAAATTGTGACTTCCACATTTCCCGCAAGTTGCGAACTATGATGGCGACCTTGCATAGCCAACAGTTTATAGCTCGGATATTTACGGCTGAAATAACTTGAAAAAATTATCAAATGTACCTCAAATAAATAAATATATCATCATGCCTTTTATTCATTAAGGGTGTGGCACTCTGCTAACGCAGATCTCGGTAGGTGATATATTTTTGCGTATGAAATGCGGTTACCAGCCGTCAAGTCATAGCCCCCAAGGTGGAGGGGGAACCACAGGGGTAAATTTAAATTGGCAACTGTCGGTAGTGGGATTCGAACTGAGGATCTCACGATCCACAGTCGTTACCACGGAGCTATTTACCCCATTAAATGTGCTTCAAAACATGACTAAAATATTCTCTTATTCTTATTCTTATTATTTCTTCACTGTTAATAAAATTTACGAAAAACGCTACGAAATTATGCTCCTAAACTAGGTTTCCCCCTTAATATTAATTTTTTTTCCGAGGCAATAAGAGATTCGAAAAATCCACTCAGTGGTGAAATATGTAATAATATGAGAATATTTTGGAAAAAGTACAAGTCCCAATCAATGTTTTTAAGACCTTTGATGATATAGCTTGTCGGTCTTTTGAGCTATACTTTGACCACCTTATATTTATGTAATTAGAATAATATTTATGTATTTTTAAAAATCATATTTATAATTACGTCTGCTGTTTTAAACTACAGTTAAACTGGTGTTTTTTTTTAATAAAATACTATCTATGAATTTCACATTGTGTAAACAATATATGAATTCATAAATATTGCATTTGAAAATAATCCTTTTCTGAATAACTTTAAAACTATGAACTCTAAATAATAAGAGAGAAACGAAAAATATATGCAGCACAAACACAATAGAAGATATGTATTATAAGTTTCATTTTAGAGACCTATAGTTCGTTAAATAGCAACTATAAAAAGCCTTTTATTTTCTTTAAAATAAGAAAAACGAAAAATTAAATAATTACACATGTAAAAATATAATAATATGCTTAAGAAATACAACTAACATGCTCTTAAATATTCCAAACTCTGTTAATGTTACTTACGTTACACTTCAAAATCGCCGATAGTGAATTTATTTTTGCGAGTGTTAGTAGCTGTAGTAAGACATGGGCCATCTGGACTGGTTATTTGTTCCTAACCAAAGCAACAACCACGCAAATTGTTAGTACACAAGCAATCGAATACGCATCAGATAAGAATTTCTTTGTAACAGTTAATAAGAAAATACAAAATAAATAATAAATTCGTGTAATTTAGCTACGTAAATTGATGCATATTTGATTTTGGTTAGGTATCTACAGTACCGTTAGGAAACTACAATACAAAAATAAAAATGTGTTCTATTTAGCAAAATCCTTTCACAATATTAGCAGATATGAGTAATATATGAAGACGGCATTAGTAAATTATATTAATTAGGTCACTAATTTAGTAGATGTAATTTTTTGGTTGGTATTTGAACTAATTTGATAAGGAAGTTATTCTGCAACACATATGAAAATAAAGTATTATGAATAAAAAACAAAATAAACTTTTGATTTAAAGTTTGTTGTGACAGACAAAATTACTGCGGCGACATAATGATATATACAGGTTGTTTCCTTCAAAACAACCAGCGCTATATTAGGCGAACTAATTTCTTTAGACAAAAATGACCAGGACAAAGGCCCTATTTAATAGAAATAACAAACAGAAAATTAAACCAGTGGTTTTCAAATGATAGAATAAAATTATATATTTTTAAATAGTAACCTATATAAATTTTTAGTCCATTAAACACAAATTTTTTTTCTGATTTAAACGATATAAATATCATATGAGATTGTATAACAATTATTTTTAAGAAAATGGTATTAAAAATCAGAAATAATTTTACTATATTGAAGTACGCTATGCAATAAACAACTACGATTATTGCCTAGGTCGCAACCTTCTTATATCGAAAATAACGTGTTTTACTAAGGGTCGGTCTTTCCATCTACGAATAAACTTCCGAATAAGTTATACGTCGAATAAATCAAAAAAAAAATACGCATCAAAAAATGACAACTAAAACAATAAGTATCATTTGAGCTATGATTTCGATGCGACATTTTTCATGTATTCGGCGAATAATTTATTCGGTACTTTATTCGTAGATGGAAATATTGGCCCTAAATAATAACAAATGAACTACATAACGAAAAATACCAGAAAATAATAGTAATAACATAAAAAAAAGAATATGATGGAAATTATTTACGATTTATGCAAATATAGGTATTTTTGATATTTTTCACTTAAAAGTATAATTTTTTAATAATTTGTGTTCAAGAATACCTCCTTGATTTTGAAGACAAAGTTCAATTCTTCTTCTCAATCTTCTTCAATCTGTCACTTGTATCATTTGTTTGCATTTGTTTATTGCATAGCCTACTTTCAATATTGTAAAATTATTTCTAATTTTTAATACCATTTTTCTCAAATAATTGTTATATAACCTCGTATCATATTTATATCGTTTAAATCATAATTTTTATTTTTAACTCTAATGGACTAAAAATTTATATAGGTTATTATTTAAAGAAATTTGCTTGTTATTTCTATTAAATAGGGCCCTTTTTCCTGGTCATTTTTAGTATATAACATTTTTCTCTAAAGTCATTAATTCGCCCAAAAAAGCGGTGGTTGTTTTATAGGAAACACCCTGTATAGTTAAAAAATTTAACAATATGTTTAAATTGAAAAATAGATTTCCAAAGTTTGATGAATAGACCGAATATCAATAATATCAGGTACTAATATTTAAAAATTTAAAATGTGTTGATTCAATAAAGCTTAACATTTAAAAACATTTAATTCAAAATATTCTACGGTTTCTTGGTGTAATCTGCCATAAATGGACTACTTAGAATACCAAATATATTTATTTATATGTCTTACATCTTGATCAGCCATCATTTCCTTGGTAGAAACAGTAGTATCGATACGGCGAATAGAGCCTTGGTGGATGTCCAAATCAATCTTCAGGCACTGGAATCTTCTCAGAAGAAATACAACAGGCATTGGCAGAACGCCGGCTGTGATCATGGCAACAGCAACACCCATTACCCATGATGGATATTCTGTATTAACAACTTCACCCTGTTAAAAGATTCACACAGTGACATATGAAAAGTTATTATTGCTTTCAAGCTATTTAACCTTGGCAGGCATCTGTGATATTTAAACCGGTATCCATAGTAATATATTAATGAACTGTTTCATTGCATCTTAACTGAAACTCACGGTATAAGCCTTATATAAAATCATATAAAAACGCAGATTTCACAATCTGATTCATTAAATTATTGGATTTTACATTTAAGAGCATCAAAATTTAAAACAGTATCATCAGGGAAGAAGAAATAATTTTCTATAACACTGTTTTGGAATCTACGCATTCAACAACTAAAATTGTATGGAAATAACTATCATTAAATACGCCGCGTATGGAATAAATTCGACTAATCAGAGCTGCATATTAGTGCGATATATGAAGTATATTGATTCAGTTACTATGGTTACGTCTGTTTGTTTTAATTTTATTTATTAGAGTTTGACGTTTTCAACAGTTTTGTGCTTGTATTTTTTGCATAATTTCCAAAATTTTGTTGTAGAAAGTATAGTCTACAACAGGTAACGGAATGGCATATCCCACACTCGCAAACCGTAGTCCTCGGCTTCGACTTGGATGGAATATGTGCCATTCCATTACTTCTTGTAGAATATACTGTCCTTTGTGCAAAGCGCAATATTTTATTAATTTAGAGTATAAAAATTTTAGAAAGTTATGAGATGCTTGTTGTTAATTAATAATATATTATGTCTAAAGTGTCATCTGTTATCAATTGCTTTAATCAGAAATATCACTTTTACAATATTACATTTCCCATAATTTACTTTCTTATACGTATTTAGTATAAGGTTGCACGTAAGAATCGATTAAAAGATTTTTATGGAAATATATGTTTTAAAGCATATTGAATTCATTGTGACCCTTATCTCAATGACATTTGTATGAATGGCTTTATGTCCCTATATTTTTATTAACTCACGAATGAGATGAAAGCGAAACTGTAAGTGGAATTTTATTCGACACACAAAACAATAAATTCAATTTAGTTCGAAAACAGAAACAACTACAAACGTAAAATTTATATGTAAGTTGTTAGCAATTATATTTGGAATATAAATTGTTATTTGCAATTTTCTTGTACTTGCTTTAAATTTAACAAAATCTGAATTATTGTCAGAAAGTAGAAGACGATCCGACTACGAAGCCGTTTTCAAACATTCGTGCGCCTACAGTGGCGCCACCTTTTGTCCAATACTTGTAATTCTGTGGAAGTCAATTGAAAATTTTAATAGAAAATTAACATTATAAACTATTTTCAGAGTAAACAGGTTTAATACCTACTAAAGTATAGCTAAGATTTATATGAAATACAAGCTCTCAGAAATAATAAAAATAAATACAGAAAAATAAAATTTTATACATTTTTGAACCGCTATACATTGCATATAATTTCGTCCCTGACTAAATACGACTTTCATTTGGCGATTTATTTGCATTACTTATCAATGTAAAATACATTAATAAACAAATATACAAACAATGAACAAATTAAAAGAATCACGTCATTGTTTGGTCTTACTAAATGAGATCAAGGTTTTACAATAAGGAAAACAACAATAACTTAAAACGTCAGTGACAGTGATAAATTATTTCATTAACTTAGCTCACGTGTGCTTAATCTTTATATTGATTGTTACAGTGAACCTATAAATTAAAAAATTTGGTATGACAACAACACAACTTTATTATACAAAGCATATACTTTTAAATGTAAACGAAGTAAGTACACTTGACATAAATTGGATATATACTAATAGATATTTTAGTTTTTTGTTTGTTCTCGTAATAAATATAATTATAAAATTATTATTAAACATAAATATAATTTAATATTTTCAAAATTTGAAGTAAGAAAGTTGCAAATATTTGTATTATAAATATTTACTAACTTATTAAACCATTAATCTTTCATGCTGAACAATTTTTTCTACGGTGCATATATCGAGTTATTCTATGTTACGAATTAAAATGGGACACACAGTATAATATAAAGTGATATAAATATTAATTTTTAAATATTCAATATTGGGTCACCTAATTATTTTTCAGCAAAACTGTTAAATAATGTATATAATGTAATGTATAATGTAACCTTTTTGCCGAAAAACAATTAGGGGAGCCAATATTTTAACAATAACATGGCGTATTTTCCGGCGTGCATACTGATTTTGGCACGAAATTTGGAAAATTAAGAATTGTTTTAATTAATAATAAATTTCAAGTACCACTGAATTTTCCCGATTCCTTAATTGAACCAATAAATAATAATCAAATAAAAAAACACGTGTTTGTATATTTCAAAAACCTATCTTGTCACCAAGCACGATCCCCCATCGACCCCCTCTAGGGGTAGGGCGGGGGCCACTTTGAAATCTTAAATGGGAACTATGACAATTATTATTTTACTGATTACAGTGCCATCTATCGCGAATTGGAAAAAGCTTAATAAAAAAACCTACTTAATTTTACTACTATTCGAATGTTCAATAAAAAATGGGGATTCCCATTTAATATTTCAAAGTGGCACCCGCCCACCTCAGGGGGTGGCAGTGGGGGATAGTGCTTGGTGACATAATATAGGTTTTTGAAAAATATTAAACATTTTTTGTTTTGTTTTTTGATTCGATATTTATTTCTCGAGATATTTCACCGTTCCGGAACTTTTTAAACACTCAGTATTTTTGCTGCATTATATGTATGTTAGGGATTGTTCATAGTTTTGTTTAAATTTGTTTAAGAAATCTTATATCTCATTGTTTGGTAATATAGTCAAGTATTGATTACGTAGATTAGATAATAACAATAATTTCTGTTTGAATTACGTATTACCGAACGGTATCTTTATTAATGTTCTTAATTATTTTAGATTTATATATTGCGTGTAACTTCATATTTAGTTTCAGTTTTGGTTTGTGCTTCATGGCAGTAGCAAATAAAACATTAGTTTCAAAGATTGTGTTTGTGTTTTCTTTAATAGTGCTCCCTATTCCTTACATGTATATAAATTTAATTTAATTTATAGTTTTGTGTTTTGGATAATTCCTTTTACGGTTTTGCAAATATAACCAAAATTGCGCATTGTAATGAAACTTATAATTATGATTCGTTCCGCCATCTTTCTCGTTCGTGAATTATTAACCATACGGCCATCCTCCCAGATGTTGAGATAATGGTTAAAACAGATTCAAAACTAGTATTTCCGTATTAGAGTGATATTATAAAATAAAATAAATAAGTAGTTTACACTTTGTGGATGTGCCACTCTGCTTGCGCAGGTCTCTGTAAGTGATATATTTTTTCGTATGAAGTCCGGTTACCGGCCGTCAAATCATACCCCCCAAAGATGTTAGTGGAGGGGAAACCACAGTGGTAAATTTTAAATTGGGAACTGTCGACTGTGGGATTTGAACTGAGGATCTCACAGTGAAATTATTTCATTTTAGAATAAAAATCACCCGTGTGTAGTAAAATTAAGGAAAAAGAAAAATTCAACTCTTAAGTCTTTTACACACTGTTCTTTATTTATTAAATGGTCGAAACCGGTCGTAATTGTATAATAAAGAACAGTGTGTAAAAGAGTTGAATTTTCCTTTTTCCTTGAAATTATTTAATATTTATATTACTAATTATTGTGAACATATAAGCAAGGAGCAACCAATTGGTTGAAGTAATATTGTATCTTATTGAGAGCCTATTTTTAGTTTAAAGCAATAGTATTTCCAAATTATGTTAAGCTGTGTATTAAAAATTAATTTGAATATTTAAAGAATGACTAAGTAACTACACGTATTAATCTGATTTTTTTTTTACTATTAGTGCGCGGTGATTGATTATGTATGGATGTATATTACAACTTACCAATTCAGCATGCCATGCTTGATATTTGGGGTTGTTGATAATCATGAAAGCAATAGATGAAATTAATATACAAAACATAATTGTTGGACCAACATATCGCCACGTTATTTGCCAATACAATCCTGGTCGGTATCCTGTCATGTCTTCTATATCCTGCGTAAACCTGAAACAATTTTACAATTGCAATTTTAACATTAACAAATTTTCTTACTAGAAATATGCTGAGATTAGTCAAATTTAAAACTATTTAAATCAATAATATAATATAAAGATATTGTTAATTCAATAACAAATGAAAATATATATATTATGAATTAGATGTTTTACACATAAATAAATTAATTGTGCTTCATTAAATATTAAAATCAAATTTTAATGGATATATTTTTTGAAATTGTAGCAATGTTTTGTTATTTTTGTTTATTTTGTATTGCAATTTCAATTCTGTTACAATAAACTTAACTAGCTTAGGCCCACCTAGAGTTCATTGGCTCACCCAAATAAAAATCCTAGTTACGTCCCTGCAACGAAGAATCGGAAGAGCGAAGAAAAGATGTGTAATAAACGGTATTTGCGTTTATTACGATTAAGGGCCGATATTTCCATCTACGAATACTTCCGATTTCCGAATAAGTTATTCGTCGAATAAATAAAAAAAATACGGATCAAAACATGACAGCTAGAGCAATAAGTATCATTTGAGCTATGATTTCGATGCGACATTTTTCATTTATTCGGTACTTTATTCGTAGATGGAAATATCGGCCTTAAAGATTGCAAACGATATTGAGATTTCAAATTAAGTAAATAGTTCATTGTTAGTTGTTCGTGGAAAATTCCAGTTCTTTAGTATTTCAGTTCAGTTTCCCGCCTAATCAGCGGATGTCAATATGTTGTATGAAATATTTAACCAGTGTCTCATGCGAGACTAGTGCCCAGTTAAAGTTATTTTGAGTGCCACTGTCTCATCCCTTAAGTAATAAATTGTGAACCTTAAACTGTGAGCAGCCACTTGCATTTTGGCTTTTCTTGTGAAATGTTCAAAAAATTACTACACCGTTTAAGGGCTCCTCTCGATTATATGCACAGTTTTTGTGAAGTTTTTTTTGTGAGTTTATGTATGTAGATTTGAGTTCTACGTATGAGTATTGTTAATATCGAATGTTATATCAGTCTCGATCTCGATGAAAGTTATTGTAAAAGTTAGTGAGTAAGCGATACTTTGGATTATATAGCGTCGAATTATTCAACTCGTAAAAGTATTTGATTTACATAAGTTATTTTGCTTGTTCTTTATTAAATATTATATAATTTTGTTATTGTTGAACACGTGTTTGATTCCCGCCTGAGCGCATATTTCCCGCCATATCAGAAGTCTTTTTTTCTAAATACTCTTCGGAATCGAGTTAAAATATTCCGCAGTGGCCAGTGACTACGCTACCCTTGGTTATTCTTTTAATCAAGTAAAACCCTTTCGTACGTCTTGGTACCAAGTGCGAGGTACCTGTTACAGATGTAACTAGCGTTGATGAAAGAAATGCCTACACATAGTGACGAGTTGAAATCGAGCAAGCAAATTTGATATTTACTAAAAACAGAAAAAGAAAAATACTAGAATGTGTAATGTTCATAAAATAAATAAGAGGAGACATAACTATGGTGAATATCACCAATTGAATGAGCATCTACGTGAACATCTAGAAAAGTTTCATTCGCATTTTCACATGAATATTTCAACATTAGATAGTATTTTGGAAAAAAAATCAGCATAAGATAAACCTCAATATCCATTTATTACACTCATTTTTCAACGATGCAAGCAGAGAAATCAAAATTGTTTGAACGCGTTGTTTTGCTCGACTATAACAGTACGCCTCACTATGCGCGTTTGAATGGGAATCAATTTGTTTATTTTCGTCACTTAGCCTAAGGCTAAACACATTGTGAAACAGAGAGCAAAGCAGCGATGAAACGGAAGAGCAAAGTGACGAAAATAAACAAATTGATTCTTATTGAAATGCGCATAGTGAGATGTGCTGCAGGCGTGCGAGCAAAGCAACGCGTTCAATTTTGATTTCTCTGCTTGCATCGTTGCAAAATGAGTGTAAAAAATGGATATTGAGGTTTACCTTATGCTCATTTTTTTAAATACTATCAAATGTTGATTTATCTATGTGACAATACGAATGTTCAAGTAGATGCTCACACAAATGGCGATATTCACCATGAATATGTCTTGTAGGGTGAGTCGAAAAAATAGATTTTGTCGGCTGGATTCTAAAACTAAAGTTTTTGATAAAAGGAATATGGAACATCAATAAAACTTTAAAAAAATTAGGGGGCGCGCGGGGCAATCAAACATATTATTTTTAGCACTTTTTTCAGTATTAATTAATCTGAATGTATTTGTCAAAAATGGCTGATTTCTTGATATTTTATGCCCAGAATGATACCCTTAAATCTCATTACATGGAAAAGCTAACGGGATTATATGCTGATGAGGTATTTTAAGTTAAGAATCAATTTTTTCGTTATTTTTCATTGTGTTTCGGCAATTTACCGTACTTTAAACTAATAAGATGTTGCTTTCTTGTTTACTTTACTTTGAACTTTGCGCGAAATATAGCATTACTGTAATGGAAACTGAAAAATGAACAATAAAATAGTACTCTATTAGCTTAAAATACGGTAAATTGCCGAAAAAACTGAGAAGTAACCAAAAAATTGATTTTTAGGTTAGAATACCTCATCAACATATCATCTCGTTAACTTTCTCATATAATGATAGTGAAGATTATCATTTTGGGCACAACATATAAAAAAACCAACCATTTTTGACTAATACATTACAGCCTTAGTACCTACTGAAAAAAGTGCTAAAAATGACATCTTTGATGGTCTCTCACGCCCTCTAAAATTTTTTTTTTAAATACATTTTATTCACGTTCCACATTCTTTTTATCAAAAACTTTCGTTTTAGAACCCAGCCGGTAAAATTTATTTTTTTCGACCCACCCTAAATGTCTCCTCTTATTTATTTTATGAACATTACACTTTCTAGTATTTTTCTATTTCTTTTTTAGTAAATATCAAATTTTCAGAGATAAATTTTCTGTTAGCATCAATTCCATGTTCACTTGATCGATTTCAAACGGGTCACTCTGTGTTGGCATTTCTTTCATCAACGCTAATTACATCTCTGCTAGGCTCTTCCGATTCTTCGGTGCTTTGCTCTCCATTTTACTATGTGTTTAGCCTTACACTACACTATCACATGCCCTAACAGTTCACATGCATCACTCGTACAGTATTGTGCATCGCTCAATAGTATTTTGTATCTTTTGTTTATAATATATTGTTTCGTTCAGTTAGATTGGTGTTTTATAATTTTCTCATCCCGCTCCTTATTAACTCACAATATTAAATGCGGCATAAGAAATAATATTTTTAATAGTGAAATTTTAAAATCAAAGGCAATATAATAAAGTTTTTGTAAAAAATATAAAAATGAATTTCAAATTTTAAAGTAACGCGTAGTAGACGTGAAACGTAGAATTACTTAATGTATCTAAATTAGTCAAGTCCTCTTCGCAATTTATGTTTTTAATTACAGTCAAAATTAAGTTTAGTCGTTATAACGAGAAAAATATTTACCACTGATAGATAGCACAATGTATATTTGCTTGCATTTATTCTAATATGTAATGTCTAAATAGGTAAAGTACAATTCTTTGATTTAAATGCAAAATTTATTGCTTTTCTACAGGTTAATGCGTTGAAAGATGCGTTATTATAAGGTAAGTTTTCTTGTGTTGAGCTTATATATTTGCGGCCGAGGATATGCAAATTGCACGAAACACAAAAAGACTTTTCAACTCCGAGTGACAAATAGTATTTTTTCTTCAAACGCCTTTGGGCCGAATGAAATTTATTTTTCTTCAAATTGCATAATTCTACTGAGTGAAGAATCCCAAGATTTTCCCAAGTTGCCTCAAACTTAAGCTTGAATCTTTTATCAAAGTGGCCGGTATATTAAATTCATTTTCATTTTTAAATTGAACATTATTTTAGCATCTATATCTAAAATGACTGTACTTTAGTACCTAATGTTCCCGAATTTGCAAATTTTATATTTTACATTTCAGAAGAGATAATCTAATGGGAAAATAACCAGTCCTGGATTACAGTCATTCTTTTATTCAAATCGGCATCAACCTATTTCGACAACACATTTTACTTCTTCAGAAGATGATTAGTTTAACATCACCTCCTGAAGTAGGCATATATGTTGCCGAAACCAGTAGAGGCCGATTTTAATAAATATTGATTGACTGCAATCCAGGACATTGATTATTTTCTCAAACATCCATCCAATAAAGAAGCTTCAGACTCATCATGACCTCAGGATAGTTGCATCCCTGTATAATGTTAATATTAGTGAAATACAAACACGAATGTCAACAGTAGCTGTCGATTTGCACATTTATTTATTGTTAATTCCGTGATACCAGTGATTTGATTAAAATTAACATTTATTTATTAGTTTTTACTTTCTTATTCAAAGTATAAAGTCATACGCAAGTGTTCAATTGGTTTTATATGTATAATAAAGTAGTGTGGTGCGCACACCAGATTTTTCTTGAGCTGGATATAGGAAATTTATAAACTACAATATCATTAGATACAGAATATTTTCTCTACAAACACTATTTAACTATTTTGCTCCGAAACAATTAGAGGAAACAATATTTTAATATTACAAAATTAAATTTTAAATCCCTATGGTGCGCCTTCGGACAAACCAACCTTTTATAGAAGACCATTTTATTAAAAATAAAAAATGGAGCAAATTTTGTGGATAAAATCCGTCTCCATATTTAACGGTTCTCTCATTAAAAACTGTAAATTCTCATTTCTTAAGTGTAAATTTAGGTACCTCCAAAAATTTAAAAAGGAAAAACATTTATACTAGTAATTATTTTACTCAAGAATTACATTTAAATTTTGCAATATAAATTTTTTAGAAGATTACAGAGCAAAATACTATACCTATTATTAGATATTACATATTTTAAATATATTTAGTCAATTTAAGAATATTATTAGAATTTTTACTTCGGTTCTAATTTTAAAATATTTAAAACATTCATTTGCATATAAAAGTTTTATCGATTACGATTATCCAAAATATTAACTTTTTTTGTTTATTATATTGTATGGTTTATATGTACTAATCAATTTACAGCAGAATTCTTGAAAGAGTATTAGCGTAATACCAAAATTACTGTTACCTAGCTCCTAGAACCGCAGTAACTCGGTATTAATATTCAGTCTAAATCTGGATTTATGGTTTGCATAGAACACAGAAACAATTTAAAACAATAACCTAAAATGTTGGTCATATAAAAATGCAAACTTTCATTTATAGTACATAAAATTGAACATTGTTCAATTCGTGTGCTGTGCTAAATTATTCCTGTGTTCTATGCAAACTATAAATTGAAGTATAAGGGAAGGTAGCCTAATTTGGACCCTAGCCTAATTTGGATCGCTATATTCAAAGATTGATAAAATCTGTGCACTTCTAGATAGGTATTTTGTTATATGTAGATGTAAACGACGTTAATGCAATCGTGTTTGTGAAGAAACTCCTCGTGGTTACATTGAGAGAAGTGTTATTTGTTTGACTAATGCCCGGTTGCACCCACATTAGTCAAATTTTAACCTTGCTTTGAATAAATAAAAGTATATCTAAATTTTGACATCAATGTCCATTACTCCATATGACATAACTTTGAATTGCTTTTATTTATTTAAACCAAGTTTATAATTTAACTAACGTTGGTGCAACCGGGCATAAGAAGAAAATTTGTTATTTCGACGGAAGAGTGAAAGCCGTAAATTCGTCTAAACGTAAATAATTACAGGTCTTATTATATCATCACAAAGCTTACTTATTAATCTATAATTTGCAGTTACAATTTTGAGAGGTATGTTAGTTTGACGTTTTTGTACAATATCAAGTATTAAATATTCAAGTTGTCCAAGTTGGGCCGGAGTTAGTGTTGCAATTAAAAGGTTCTTTTGTTGTAATTGTCGTTATGAAAGCTAATGGTTTAATTCAGGAAACCGGATTCCTAAAACGAACCGATGACATGATTTTAAAAAAATTCATTTTCACCTTTATTTTAATAATGCCCGGTTTCACCAACGATAGTTAAATTTTAAACTTGGTTTAAATAAATAAAAGCATTTCGAATCTTTGACATCAATGTCAATTACTCCATATGACTTGTAACTTCGATTTGCTTTTATTTATTTAAACCAAGTTTAGAATCTATCATTGGTGAAATCGGGCACTAATGGTTTAATTTTGAAAGTACAAATAAGTGAGTTTCATTTCTACTACTTAATTTTTATTGACACTTCTTCTGTTCTTCTATATAGTGAATAATATAAAATTAGTCCAAATTAGGCTACCTTCCCATATATTTCTATATGACCAAAATTTTAGGTTATTCTGTGTTCAATTATTCTTGTGTTCTATGCAAACAGCTTCACGTTTGAAAATTTCACAATTTTATTAATTCTACAAAAAATATTCTATTTCAGGGCTTCCTTTGAGACGTTCAAACCTAGTGCGAGAAGCAAGAACGTCTAACGTCATCTACACATGCGTCCCCCCGAAAATTCAAACGCATTTGACAGCTTTCGAGCCATCTGTCCCGGATCATAAGGTAATAAATAAGATATTGTAAATAAATAAAAATGTGCTATTGCAAAAGATTTTTAAAATTCTTCCACAAATCGATTGAAAAACATGAACTATATAGAAAATAAATTATGATTTTACAGAATAAAATTATGTGGAAGTCTATAACGTCTAGTTAGTAAATAAATGAAACATCTATACATTTATTAATAATAATAGTATATTATTCAATGAGCATGTAATGTATGCTATTACTAATGAGAATGATGTTTGTTGACGGGCGACTGGAAGGGTAAAGACATGGCGTGGTACGCATTTCTGCTTGCGCCCGCCATTAGTATGCCAAAAATAACGTGTATTGCATTGTTTGGTTCGTGTTAAGTTTTGATTTTCGCATACATTTTTAAGTATTTGTGAGATTTTTAGTTTGATATAGTTTATGAATATAATTTAATAGTTTATTAACAGTGTAAGTCATATTAATATTTATAATATCGTAGAAAGCTAACTATTGAAAATAACAAAATTTGTATTAGAAATCTTTATATTTATAATGAAATAATTTCATATTTTGTTTCTTTTAGCCGGTAATACGACAATGTAATTAACGTGATAGTGTTATGATTACCAAAATCAAACACGCTCCACTTTATTTATAAGTTGGATAGGTGACCGCGAGGGAGCTCAGAATACAGGTCCATGCGTCAGGCGCCCTACACCGAAAGATACAAATGGTTTTCGGACAACGATTACGATGGTTTCTTTTTCGTATTGTTACATAATTTAGTTAGCTAGCAATTTTTGGCCCTATATTATTGGATTAGTGATGTAATATGAAATCCATACCAAGATTTAAAATTAATATGAATACTACAGTTTAATTTTTCATACCTATTCTAGACCCAAAAATAAACATTAAATAGAAATTAAGAAAGTAATATTTGAACACTAAAATCATTTCATGTGCTATTTGAAAATCATGCAAACAAAAACATTGTATTATTTTATATAATTTATATCAGTACTTTGCACCGACTATTTCTTACCATTATGTATTATTTTCACTACTGTTAGTATTAGTGGCATGCTTACTTTTTGTGTCCGTAGATGTAAACAACAGAAATCATTTCCAGTAAAGCAACGACAACTAGACCGACTGTCCCAGCGAATGAATCAAACATCTTCAACCAATATTCGCCTGCACCAGTGCAGAAGATTAAACCCACGAAGAAACATATCACACACACCACACCTAAGTAGAACAGAAAATAGTATTAATAAAATTTATAAAAGAAACATACTGTTAGTAAATGTTAAAAGTATTTATAAAATAAGTATAAGTTACAATTAGTTGCACCAACAAAATTAAAATTATAAAGCTTATTAGATTTGAGTTACGTGCCGTCATAAATTACATTAGAGGTCAACAGTGAATTCGACTTAATTATTGAAGAATATTTAATAGTTATGATTTGTTGGTGCAAATATAAATAATTCGAAGCATATTTTACATCTTTTAATGGAATATAAAATTTTGTCCTGTAAAAAAAGAGACTTTAAAATTTCTATTTGAATAGTTGAACATCTTTTTACAAGTCTTGTGTTTTATGAAAATTCCGTACGATAACACAATGTATGATAATAGCTTGTTATACATTAAGCAATAATTTGAGAATCTGAAATATATTGGAGTTCGACTTAATAAATACGACAATAATTATTTTTTTATTATACCTGCATCATAATCCGTGTTTAAAACACGCTATAGCGTTCGCAAACGCAAGATTAAAGCTCGACGTGCTTTAAAGGTTGCTAAGCAACAACAAAAATAATTACTATTACTGTCAAAACTGTAAACATAAACAATAAATGCTAACCAATCTCCATGTAAACGACATACGTCAAACTTCACACGCGCAAAATTATGAATTGATTCAAAATAAAAATGTTGCTTTCCAGTTTTTTTCCAGAGTATAAAGCAGGTATAATAAAAAATAGCATATGATACACGTGTATAAGTGCTTTTAAAGCACTAGCGATGTTAAAAGCACTCCGCTTCACGTCGTGCTCTTAAATTCGTCGTACGTGCTTTAAAAGCTTACTTATACACTTGTAACATAATTATTTTTTTCGGTTTTCTATGCCAAATAGTATAAAAATTTACAATCTGAAACGATATTCTCATTATTTTACCAAACAGGCAGCAAATAACAAAATAATAACAGTTTTAAAAACATCATTGCGTTTAAGAAACCATTATAGTGTTTAAAAAACATTACAAGCATTATATGATACTAAATTTAACCAGTGATAGAACTTGTCAAGAACAACGATATTTCTTAATAACTTTCTTCGAAATACCTTTTCTTTAGCATTTTTATCACCCTCATTCAGTGTTAGTCTGTTACTGCACAGACGTCAATTTTGCGAATGGATACTGACGTCTTGATTTAGTTCGTAACAAATTAACCGTTAGGTACTAATTCAGCGAATGAAATTACCAGCAGTAAAAGGGTCTAATTGTTTACTTGTAATGAAATTATTGGTTGAATGAATAACTAAAATGTAATAGCAATAATAAAATTATTATATCCCTCTTAATAACGTTAATATCGCGCACCAAATTCATAACATACGGTACCATAAAAATTACGTCGCCGATTAATCGCACAAATTATATACACAGCATGCCATCATACACTAGAATCTACCTAATTATTTTCATAATTATCATCAATCTAAATGTAATTATTTTATTACTGTTACATATATAATATGTACTACGTAAAGTTCTTGAAATTCCAATGCATTACGTGAGACAACTACGAAAACATTGTAATATGAGTATAAGCTTATGCATTCACATGTATGTAAACAGACTCAAATTTCATTGATAAAATAAAATAAACTTTTACTTTCCTGTCTAAACATAAACAGTCTATGACATTTTTATAATAATATATAATAAATAGTTTAAAAGGTTTAATGTGACAAAAATTTCGGGAAATGTTACTTTTAATTGACAACTTATAAAATAATTAATATAATTCTGAAAGAAAATATTCAAAATAAGATTTATGAAACTATAAAAACTCACTCGGTTTAATCTTCTTCGTAGTGATAAAAATTTGAAGGTCAACATACATTATATTCATTAAAAATCATAAAATCTTATTCATAACAAATAAGAATATTGGGAAAACGAATTTCGTATCCATAATTGATGGTACATTTCGCACCCGATATAATTCTATTTTTAAGATCGAGTAAAATAAGCAATATTACATAAATTCCATATGCCCAAAGAGAATGCTGTGTCCCCAAAATTTAGAACTTACTATTTTATTATAAATGAAAATTGCATTCGTGATTTTGTTGTACATTTTGATACAAAATTAAAATAATTTAAAAATTTTCTACGTTCATTTTAGAGCTATTGCGCTACATATGTAACCTTGAATTATTTTTGTACCATTTATTTTAGGAACGTAATTAGCGCATTCTTTTTTTTTACATATTCATTTACAGTTTTGTATGCTCTACGGTTCAGTACCTGTATTATACTTAACTACAAAAGAAATATCCATGATTTATTACCATTTTAAATCTCCCAATTAGTATTATTGCTGTTTTTATAAATTTAGAAAAAAAAAGAAATTATTGTAATTAATAAAAAGCCAGTACTAGATCGACAATGTATTTTTTATATAGTTTAATTTTATAAAATTTATATAATTTTAATGCTATATCTTCTTAATAAAACGTCAGAAAATATGTACATATAAAAAATTGAAAGTAGAATTTTTTAAATATTTATAGTATTTATTTGTATGAATTTTATTAATTGTTAAATAAATTCCCATTTGTAATAAAAAAAATTGTAAAATATATAAAGATAAATTAAATTTTCTGATAATTACCAGTATTGGTTATCTTATGTTATTCAAATAAGTATTGTAATCCTAAGCACTGAATGAGACGAGTGCACTGAAATTTCAAGAACTGTTTACGGTCCACGTTTTTGGATACGCGTAAAACTATGAATTTTATATTATTAAGGATAATGATTGACTTTCATACAACAGCAACAGGAAGCCAAGTATTTTTCTACAAAGGTAATTTCCTGTATCTGTAATTACACAATTAGAATATTTAACCGAGATTATTTTATCAAAAATATAAAATATAACCAAAACCAATATTTAAACTTCCAAAATAACCGAAAATTGGCGATAACTCAATAGTTTGTTAGAAGTAAAATAAAATCCAAAGCAAATATCTACAAATAAAATGAAATTAAATGTACTCTTTCAAAACCCAACGTATTTGCACTCAGATCTTCGATCATGTGGTCACATTATTTTTTAAAATCAAATATCTTTTAAACTATTAACTTGAAAAAAATATCTAACCTATTTTTTGACAAAAACTCTTTAAATTGAATTAATGTTTCCGATTCTGATTTCAGGACTACAAGCTCTACTCTCTACGCACAACACACATAAGCTGATGTCACAACTGTATATTCGGTGAAAATATTATTTAATAGTGTTTAAATTATACATCGTAGTGAAATAACAATATTATTCATAGGATTTTTGAAGATGGAAATAGCAGCACTGCTATTATTTCATAGCGTTTGACAATTTATATCGAACACAAATTATGCAGATGTAACATCAACTATATAATTTGCTATATAAGGATTGAACAATGAATGATACACATGTATAAAAAATTAATGTTATTTACCAGTAACGTATTGTTTTCGAATTCTCTTAAATATATCAATGTCGAATATAGTACAGAGCATGCCTTCTAGAATGCCAATTTGTGAACCAATCCCAAGCGATAACAGCATCATAAAGAAGATCACGGCCCAGAAGGGAGCGCCGGGCAACTCTACGATAGCTTGAGTGAACACGATGAATGCTAGTCCAGTTCCTTCGGCAGCCTGTGAAGTTAATTGAAGAAAAAATACAGTTTCAAAGAATTAATTTTGAGAAATCTTATTTCTCTAATACATCTTTTTTTTTTTAATCATTAGGAATGTTAGCGAGAATATTTGTTAATAGTAGAGCTGAATATGTCGATTGTTTGCCAATATAATTGTGCACTAATAATATATTAAAATTGGTCTCATTATGTTTCTGTCAATTTATTGTACACAATAAGAATTTTTTCAGTTATTGTATAATAAACAAAGATATTTACAAAAAAAAAATACGTGTGGCACTCGGGGCTGCCGCGGTAAAGCTATTGCATAGCATTTTTTATCAACTTATGCAATTATAATTATTTATTTATTTTATTTATGCAGTATTTTTTTTCTTTGATATTAATTCAAGTTACACTTTTTGAGCGTGGTGACCGATAAGAAAACAATTTTTTTTTATTGAATAAATGAGAAGTTAATATTGTTTAAAATATTTTTATTATCTTAGGTTATTCAGGAATTACACATGTGGACGCGGCCACAAAGCAAGCTGTCTCACCTAGCATTGTGTCTAAAAGAGATAGAATCAGTTATGAGCAGTTAGCAGCTAGTCTATACTATTTTCATTTTAAACTGGAGGGATCGGCATAAAACGATTAAATGCACCGCAATTACGTTTACAAAGGAACTCAAAATATGACCCGCTATAACTGATTTCACAAGGTTCGCACAGGGTTGTACGACCCTATTCGCCGGTACGTGTATAATAAATACAAAAACCAAGAAAACTACAATATTTAAATAAGTATATTTCCTTATTCATACGATAAATGTCATATTCAAATTAAAAAAAGTTTTATTCACATTTTCGTTATATACATAAAATATTTACAACAATATACAATTATTTTTGTGCCGTTTTAGGGCTTGGCCCTCTTCAAATTTACAAAATTTGGCTATTTTTTATGGCTTGCAATTTGTTATACTCACTGACGCACTTTCTGTATACGTGGATCACTATTTCCTGTGCATGTTCATGTAAATTAATTTTAAATTTATTTCACTTTCTTCTTGATTTTGACCCGTAGTACACAATTTCATACAATTCACGAATATTGTTGTTACTCGTACCAGCAACTTCATTCTCACATATCAACGGCTGTCACATGATTTTTTTTCTTTTTAAAATATATTTGTCCTTACTATCACGGGAGTAAAAGTACAAATAGCTGTATATACTTATTGGCCATGGGAAAAAATGTTATTATAACGATATTTAATCTTGTTATTGAACAAGAGGTAATATAACTGCTAATTGTTTAATTTAATCCGGATTAATAATTTTTAAATTTGCAATCATAGGAAAAAAGTAAGAGTAATGTTAAGCTGAATACGACCCTTTAAATTTTACCTGTTGTGACCATCGTGAAACGATTTGCGGTAACCGCACTAATGGCTTTCATTGTAGTTATATGGGATAGGGACGTTTAATCGTTTTATGCCGATCCCTCCAGTTTAAAATGAAAATAGTATACACGCATACGTCTAGTCGCACGCACACAAACACCGTGCCGAAGTCTGCCGAACTGAAACGACGTTAGACGATGCACGGCTTTTAACGCCGCACCACTGTGCCGGTCGGAGTGGGGGGTGTAAGGTTTTATTCGTTACGGAATTTCGTGATTCGGTCGCCGCGCTCAAAGTCCGCGATAAAAGCTATGCAATAGCTTAAAAACTGCTTTTTAATGTAACAAATTTCTAATTTATTTAGCGAAAGTAATACAAACTTTAATATACTTAATTTAAAACAAGAACGGACAACATTTAATTATTGCAACATTACTAGTTAATAGGCAGTGGTATTTAATTTTTGTCTCTAATTGATGAGAATAATTTTCTACAAACATTATAAATGCTATTAGCAGTAGTCGCACTCTTGATGTTCTGTAACTGTAACCTGTCATATTTTCTATGTTCCGCCTCCTGATAGGCTAAGCGGTGGAATTTAAATGAACGTTAAATTTAAACTGACAAAAAAAATAATTAAAACGTAACTCTTGACACTAATTACGCGTTTGATATCACAAGTTACGTGTTTCTAAGTATTAAATATGCAAATTAAAACATTTTTTTGAATAAAAACGCATCGGACTGTGGATTGTGAGATCCTCAGTTCGAATTCCACTACCGACAGTTGCCAATTTAAATTTACCCCTGTGGTTCCCCTCTACTAAAACTTTGCGGGCTATGACTTGACAGCTGGTAACCGCACTTAATACGCAAAAATATATCACCTACCGAGATCTACGTAAGTAGAGTGCCACACCCATAATTGGTAAAAGCGTGATGATATATTTATTTATTTGAATAAAATATTTTTAGCGCTAGTATTTGCATCAAGTGACCGATGTCAGGTAAATTTCAGAGAGCAGGGAGCGCGACTACTGCTACACCTTTAGTAGTTCGTTCGGAGTTATGAAGTTAACAGCAGCTGGCACCGTAACATGATTTTTGTTTCACTAATTATCATCATTACTATAAATGTTACTAACTATACCATGTGTTTCAATTAAGATGCAACACTTGCATTTCTGTCATTAACGCATTCCTACGGATACCAGTTTATAAATCACCGTACTGTTCCAGATGAAATGCAATATATGATGTCAATGTTAAATGAACATTATAATTTACTAATTTATAAACATATAAACATTTACTAAACTCTAGCCATAATTGTATCAAGTAATCATTCGATTTTTTTTATATTAGTAAACATCTAAATGTAATAAACGGTATTGGCGTTTATTACGATTAAAGATTACAAACGATACTAAGAAATTTCAAAGTATGTAAATGGTTCATTGTTAGTTGTTCGTGGAAAATTCAACTTTTTTAGTATTTCAGTTGAGTTCCCGCCTAATTAGCGGATGTCAATATGTTGTAGGAAATATTTAACCAGAGTCTTATACGAGAGTAGTGCCCAGTTAGATTTATTATTATCTCATCCCTAAAGTAATAAATTGTGAACCTTGGGCCGTGAACAACCACTTGCATTTTGGCTTTTCTTGTGAAATATTCAACGATTAACTACACAGTTTAAGGGCTCCTCTCGGTATGCATAGTTTTTGTGAAGTTTATTTTGTGAGTTCATGTAAGTAGATTTTAGTTTTATGTATGAGTATTGTTAGTAGCAAATGTAATATCAGTCTCGATCTTTGAAAGTTATTGTAAAAGTTATTGAGTAAACGATACTTTGGATTATATAGCGTTGAATTATTCAGCTCGTAAAAGTATTTGATTTATGTAATTTATTTAACTTGTTCGTTATTAAAATTATATAATTTTGTTATTGTTGCATACGTGTTTGATTCCCGCCTGCGCGCATTTTTCCCGCCATTTGATCAGAAGACTTTTTCTAAATACTCTTCGGAATCGAGTGAAAATATTCCGTGGTGGCCAGCGACTACGCTACCCTTGGTTATTCATTTAATCAAGTAAAATCCTTTCGTATGTCAGTTACCTCTTGGTACCAAGTGCGAGGTACCTGTTACGAAAACCTAAACCTGAATAACATTTTATGTGGAACACCGCGGTGATATATGAAATGGAATCCATAGTAATATATTAATAACAGAAAAGTAAATGTTGCATTTGAGTTGAAACTCACGGTATTATACATATTTTTGTAGTGAAAAGTAAAAAAAAAATATTTCCAATGTCTAAATAATATTATATTGCAATTATTTTATAAACCTCATGCTACTATTCATTTTCATTAGAAATGATTTCTACTTTGTATTTACCCCATATTTGATATCATTTGTATTTTGAAAAAAAGGATAATAAACATGTCAATCTCGACATATTGCTGTATACATTTTAACATACATCTAACTAAATTTTTCTCAAAAATGATACTAAAATGCTAATGTTTTGTCCAAATCTGTAAATATATAAAGTAGTGAATGTTAACGTTGGCCGGTGGATGTCGATAAATACCAAATGCCTTCGTGAAAGACCGAACATTTCTTAATTTTATTATACATTCGGTATTTGTCGACAAACACGAAAGAGCACCGGTGACTGTCGGAATTCGAAGTGTCATGGCAGTTTAAGTTTTAGCAACAAATAAAATATTGTTTTGTTTTTGCTTTATTTCATAGAAAATGTTTCTTTTTAACATACACCATGAATGCATGCTGAATGTCGACGTTCGCCGGTGTAAATTAGAAATAATGATGTTTGACCAATATTTTGGACATACGCCAAACAACTTCGAGAATGTTGACACTCACCGGTGTATCTCGACATTCACCAGCTTTCTGTCTTTCACAGTAACATTATATATTTATATTATACATAAATATGTATCCAAGTCCGCACTCAATTTCTCAAAAATGTGACTATTTCCCAAATAAACTAACATAAAAAATAATAACAATTTAAACATATTGTAAACAAAATTAATATGCCCTATGGCATTTTTCTAAATTTTGCCGCTGTAAATAAGTACCTACATGATTGGTCAAAAGAATCGAAATTAAAGCAAAATATTGGTTTAATTTATATGTGGGAAACAGTTATTATTATTAACCGCGTACTATATTAAATAAGTAATCAATTGTATTAATTTTGTGACAAAACAATTATTTTAATCGAACGTTCATGTTGGATGGTATTCAGAATAAAATTTTCCAAGCAATTAAATTCCATGGCCATAAGGACGATCTAAAAATTTCTTAGTTTTTAAAATCTGCCATTAGAAAATATATAAAATGGTAAGTTTCCATGCATGCATTTCATATGTTCGATTGTGTCCAACGAAATTTTGATTTGGTATAAAATATTGCGAATATAAATGCAATGACTCTTTACTCCTTGAAGTTTGACATATTATTTTTGCAACAATAAGTAGTTCTGACTTGTAAAGCATAAAAATGTTCTGTTATATATGTACGTTTCTACACTTGCAACACTGAATTCACAGGATTAGATGAAACGCGCACAAGTAAATCTACCTAAGTTGTTACTTACAGCTTCAAGTTGTTTCTCCAATGAGCAGACTTCTATACCTACACTCATGTTCTTTACTGCTTCTGTCATATTCTGGCTATGGATTACTTGTTCATAGAGATCAGTACTTGCGTTAACAGGCAATAAACCATGTAATGCCAAACGGTGTTTGTTGCTATAAAAGAAATAATTTACTAAGTAATTACATATATACATAATATTATTAGGTATTAGGTTTGTTCCAAGTGGTCATTGCTGACAAGTTTGTGACATGTTTGTGACAAATTTCAGTGCGCCTGCGAAAAATGTAAACAAGCTAAGTTTGAAACATAGATTGGAACGGCGAATGGAATGAAGCGCATGTGCATGCTCATATTTTGTTTTGACAGCTAACCTTAAATATAAATATAAATAAAGAAATTCATACATTTTTCGCCACAAAAAAGAAATGTTTCAAAGTTAACTTGTTTACATTTTTCGCAGGCGCACTGGAATTTGTCACAAACATGTCACAAACTTGTCAGAAATGACCACTTGGAACAAACCTATTATCATTCTTCAAAATATTATCTATGGAAATTTCTTTCTGAAGAGAAATAATTCATAAAAAATTCGTTATTTGTAAAAAACGCGCCTTCGGTTAACTTATCTTCAGACAAATTTATGCCCATATTCATAGTCGATGCTCACTTTGGTACTTGAGAATAGGTTTGCAGATTTAAACGAAAATGTCAAAATATAATACGTGTTGTAATTCGTAAATAGTGACAGTAAGAGAAAAATGTTTAAAACAGTTGTAGATAATAATATTTGAAACATTATTCTAATAACAAAAATTTTCATTAAACCATAATTTACTGAGATATTTCAAAATAACTTGGCAAAATGACAGCTAACGTCAAAATGTCTATTTTCAATGATCAGATCTATCTAAAATTAAAAAAAAGCATCAAGTATTACTCAAGGTTGGTCGGAGCTTGACTTGAGTCTGAGCATGCGCAAAGTAATACTTGCACACCAAGTAGCGACTATGAAACAAAATTTGATACTCAAGTATGAGTCGAGGCGAAGTACTGACTATGGATATCGGCATTAGTGCATAGTAGTGCGGAGTTTTACTTGCAGATTTATTGAATTAGTTCTATTCGTTTGTAAAAAAGCACAAAAAGGTACATTATTTACATTCGTTCAAACATTATCCCATGTACCTATAAGGGTGGCTTGATGACAATAGTAAATATCTATGAATTAAGCCGGCTATTATTTTGTTCACATTCTGAGTGTCAAATATCAGCCTTAATTAGCTTATGCCAATTACTATTATGATAACATCATGGATAGAGAGAGCATGAAATTTCTATTGCACTAATTGTAAATTGAAAGTTTAGAGTGAACATTCTTCTCAATCAGTACTTATAAATTGATATACAATGTTAAGCGAACTGGTAAGAATACAAAAAATGAAATAACTACTTTCGACAATAAAGAGTACCCGAGAATAAGATTGTAAAAATTGCCCTTGAACCAAACAATATGGCGCCACTGTCCACATATTTAGGACTAAAAAATTAGTTATTTGTCAAACTAGAGAGGAAAGCACTTCTTTTTCTCACTCGAGCTCGAATTTTCGAATTCGTGCAAGAGTGGAAAAAGAGCTTTCCTCTCGTGTTAGACACAACATTTTTCACGACATGTTTCTAAAAACAATTAGCTTGGACATAAAATACAATTTGATAGCACAACTGACACGTTAAAAGCTATCAGATGCAGGACGAGATAGCAGTATTGCCAATGAACCAATCTTAAATATAAATTAAAGATGTCAAATTGTAATTTAATCTAGAAAAATTAAAATATAAGACATAATTGTAAGACAATTTAAAGTATGAATATCTGTAAAATAAGGATTTTCAATAAAATTAGGCATTTATATATAATTTTTACAATATATTTTTTCTTGGGGTTTCCTGGCATGTCGTGATAAAATGTTTTTCATCTACTTAATTACCATCTCTCACCTCCCCCATCTTAAATAAGCAAAAAATAAGTTTTTTTTAGTAATAAATTTTTGTATTGCGATTACGCAATCGAATCCACTAGAGAATTCTTCGTGACAGTAAAATAACCGAAAAGACATCCAAAATAATTTTCTATTGTTATGGAATCACTAACATTCCATACGCGGCGTATGGAATATTTTCGACGAATCAGAACCGCTTATTAGCGCGCCATATGAAGTATCTTGATTCAGTTACTATGGTTACGTCTGTTTGTTTTAATTTGATTTATTTGAGTTTGACGTTTTCAACAGTTTTATATTTGTATTTTTGTATAATTTCCAAAACCTTTTTATAGAAAGTATAGTCTACAACATGTAACGGAATGGCCTATCCCACGCTCGCAAACCGTAGCCCTCGCCTTTGGCTCGGACTACAAACTTTTTGCTCGCGTGGAATATGCGCCATTCCATTACTTGTTGTAGAATATACTATTTTCCATCGAAACGGAACTACATTATTAAGAAGAAACCTGAATTTTATAAAGAAAAATCTTTTATACGGTGTAGGGCGAAGGTCTAGTTCTTTGACCAAAAAAGAGGGTTCTTTAATTGTCTATTATTTCGATATTTTGTAAAGCTGTATCCCTTTTAAAATATAAAAAAAAATTGTAATTTTTAGATAAAACTGTCATAAAAACTAATTTTATTATACTTTCTAGTATTTACTTATTGTTTTAAACTACTTCAAGCAGGAGAACTACAAACAGACCAAAAAATAAACCAACTTACTTTATCCTATATCCTTTGCATTGCAAAGAACCCTTCAAACCCCGCATACCAATATATATTCCATGAATCAAGGCAAAGACCTAAACTCCGGAATATAACATCCCTTCAAAACAAAGTAATAACCCTTAACATAGAACTTCCTCAAATAGAAGAATTTACTACAACATATCACCATGGGAACTCCTTACACCAACTAAAGGTACATCCCTCTGCAACAAAATACGCCACAGGAAATATACCAACAATTATTCAAGGAGTTTCTAAACAAAAATACTAACTTCAAATTCTACTATACACATGGCTCAAAACGAAACAAGACAACAGCAGCAGTTGTCACTAAAAACGAAAAAATTGCTTTCCACCTAGCAACAGACACAGCAATATATACTGCTGACAAATTTGCAATAAATATAATATTAATCACACCAAATAAATTCAATGCAATCTGTACAGACTCTAAAAATGTTATACAAAATATACAGAACAAATATGCAACAGACAAAACAATCTCAAAAATTAAAGAAAACTTCCACAAAGCCATACAGAATAGAAAAAATATTATCATGTTCTGGATACCATCCCATATGGGTATAGACGCCAATGAACCGTTCGACCAAGTAGCAAAAGAAGCAGTAGACAGAAACAAAGAACAAATAAAACAACCAGCAGAAGACATCGAATCCATAATAAAAAATAAAATCAAACAAAAATATAAAGAGTGCTGGACACAAATAACGAATAACAAACTAGGAAACATAAATATGTCACAGATAGATGGAAAATAAATAAAAATAGAAAAGAACAAGTGATTTTAACAAGGCTAAGATTCGGACACACCACACACAGCTACCTTATGGAAAGAACAAATCCACCCAATTGTACATGCTGTAGTAACTTTCTTATAGTCGGATACGTAATTACGCAGTGCAGAAACTACAACGAACAACGAAGAAGAAATAACATCTACAGAAACATCGAAGAAGCCCTACAGAACAATCCCGACACCGAAACCAACATCATAAATTATTTACTTTATAACAAAATATTATGTAATATAATGATGACCGTATAACCAATCTAATAATTATACCAAATGTACACAATAGTATATTGTACAACGAGCATGGAATGGTACTTATTTCCTACGAGTATAAAAGTTTGTAGCATGAGCCGAAAGCGAATGCTGCAAATCACATGAATATGAAATGGACATTTTATGCGAGTTGCACACTATTCTTTTTCTACGACCACGATATTATTTCCTAATTCATTTAATTTTAACAATAAATTTGTCCCGCTTTCACCATTCCAATATTTGACAATTCTAAATAAGTATCCTAGCAAGGACATCTGTACTGAAATGAACTGACCTGTATTGAAATACTCACAAAACAAATTCATTCCGCAAGATGCTTGATATGTACCTCATATCCCTAGCAACAACAAACACAATGAGCAGATTTCTAGGTGGTCGTAGAAAAAAGCATTAATGATCCAGAACATTTCTTCCCGCATTAAATATATAATTATTGACATAAAAATGTGGTTTTATCATATTTTAAAAATGACGCAGTTCTACGAAAAATCTGAAAACATCGAAATGATAGACAATTCAAAAACCCTCCTTTTGGTCAAAGAACCAGACCTGCACCCCTCATCGCATAAAAATGTGGCTTTTTTTCTATTTTGTTCTCTTAAACTCAGGCTTTATACTTAATAATGTAGTTCTGTTACGATAAAAAAATATTTTGGATGTCTTTTTGGTAATTCCCAAGTGGATTCGATTGTGTAATCGCAATATAAAATAATATATTGAACAACTAGTGTTACAATGACCTTTTTGTAATACGAGTATTACAATTAAGCATTGTAACACGAGTTGTTCATACTACTTTTCCTATTTCACGTTCATAAATTCAATAAAAATACAAATAAAATAAAATTGTACGGCATGTTTAATATACCACTGGTCACCAAGGGGCTTAGTCCGCGGGGCCTATCGGGTCCCAGACCGCAACCCCGACGCAGGGGATCCGATTCAATAATTTTACGTGAGCAATGACAGCCCCAAGTTTGACAGACTGTTAATTTTACAAATAATAAATTCCCCAAAAACAGTTGCACAAAATTCAATTTTGTAGCATTGTTCTTGAGAAAAACAGTGTCACAAAATTGACTTTGCGTACGTGAAATAGGAAAATTTATTTCTAAAACTCAGATTTTTTGCTTAGTACTATACAGGGTGTTAATACTAAGTCGTTACACCCGAAAATGGTAGATAGAACTCATTAAAACAAACAACTTTTTTTAGCTCAAATTTTTTATTTGGAGCCCCATTTCATAGATATTGGCGTTCTCTTGTTTTTCGAAAAATCGTCATAACTCCCTTATTTTAAGGAATATTTAAAAAATACAAAAACTTTAAGCATTTGCTTTCGGTTCTCTAAAACACTTGTATTTACAATTATTTTCTATTTCATCAAATAACAAAATGGCGACCAATCAAAAATTTCTAAACAAGATATTTTGAAAACCACCCCATCGATTTTCGAAAATAAAACATTTTTAAAATCCTTAAACTTTCTATTACAATATTTGTCTGAAACATTTTTTTCTATCTAGCAAAAAAAAAGTTTTTGTTCACTTACTTGGCTTACATAAGTATTAACAAACTAAAAAAAAAGCATTTAAAACAAAGAAGCTGCTTAAAACAATGAAACAAAAAAGAGATTAGATTTGACAAGTACTCAAAAACAAGTTACTTCAAATTTAGCGCACGTGTATGTCCGTTTGTATGTTTGTATTTTGCATAATTTATACGTAAACATGCATCATTATGAAAAAGTTGAACTTCTTGACATGCTTCTGGTTTTTGGGGAGGCAAGGCGTAATGCACAGGAAGCTCGAATAATTTATCGGGAAAGATACCCGAATCGTCAACAACCAAGTAGCCAACTCTTCAGAAAAATTTGTAGGCGTTTGTTAGAAACTGGTTGTTTCTACCCAACAACTGGTGGAAACGCCAACAGGGTACGTCGAACCCCTAGATTTGAAGAGGCTGTACTTAACATTATTGAAGATGAGCCATCGACGAGCACAAGAATATTAGGGAACAGATTAAATGTAAATCATGTCAGTGTTTGGCAAGTTCTGAATGAGCAGGGCCTTTACCCGTACTCTAGGCAAAAAGTTCAAGCTTTGGGACCTGACGACTTCCATCCAAGACTATTGTTCTGTTGTTGGCTCCTTCGACGTTGTAATCTGAGAAGGCATTTTGAAAAATTTGTTTTGTTTACCGACGAAGCTTGCTTCACAAGGGACGGGGTATTTAATTCTAAGAATAATCATTTGTGGGCTGACGAGAATCCCCACGCACCATTTATTCGCGCACATCAACAACGTTTTGCGGTAAATACATGGGCTGGAATTATAGGGGAGTACGTTATTGGACCCTACGTTCTCCCAAACCGTTTGAATGGGGAAAATTATTTTATTTTCTTGGATACTGTGCTGCCGGAACTACTTGAAGACTTGCCACTAAACATAAGGCGGAGACTTTGGTTTCAGCATGATGGGGCACCGGCTCACACAACGCGAGAAGTCACCGCATTGTTAAATAGAAAATACCCGAATAAATGGATTGGGAGAGAGGTCCAGTTGCGTGGCCAGCCCGGAGCCCCGACCTAACTCCACTAGATTTCTTTTTTTGGGGTCAGATGAAGATCTCTGCTTACGAGACACCGGTGAACACAGAGTTAGAACTAGTGGCTAAAATCGTGGCTGCAGCAGAAGATATAAAAGAGAAGCAGGCAGTCCTTGCGAAGGTCTCCACCAACATCAAAGCACGATGCCGGGCTTGCGTTGCTGCGAATGGTGGCCACTTTGAAAATAATATTTAGTCCCACCCTTGTTGAATCATTGTTTATTGTTTTATTTTTCTTGTTTGTTTCTTGTTTTTCTTGTTTAATGGCAGCAAGCCTACTTTGTTTTAAATGATTGTTGCAGTTTGTTAAAATTTATCTTGCAATTCAATTTCAATAAAAACTTTTGTTGGCCGGATAGAAAAAAATGTTTCAGACAAATATTGTAATAGAAAGTTTAAGGATTTTAAAAATGTTTTATTTTCGAAAATCGATGGGGTGGTTTTCAAAATATCTTGTTTAGAAATTTTTAATTGGTCGCCATTTTGTTATTTGATGAAATAGAAAATAATTGTAAATACAAGTGTTTTAGAGAACCGAAAGCAAATGCTTAAAGTTTTTGTATTTTTTAAATATTCCTTAAAATAAGGGAGTTATGACGATTTTTCGAAAAACAAGAGAACGTCAATATCTATGAAATAGGGCTCCAAATAAAAAATTTGAGCTAAAAAAAGTTGTTTGTTTTAATGACTTCTATCTACCATTTTCGGGTGTAACGACTTAGTATTAACACCCTGTATATGTGACAGAGATGGGAAGTAATTAATTATACGTAATTAAATTATGTAATTAATTACATCTTTCCGGAATATAATTGATAATTTAAATTTTCAATTACATTCGCTCTGTAATGGAAAGTTCAATAATTAATTATATTATATAGGCAAGTAATTAGTAATTCTAGTACTTTTTCATTGTAATTACAATTACATTGGCAATTACTTTTTTTTTTCAAAAACAATATGACTTTTTTATAAATGAGAAGAAATCGAAAATTCCGTTTCAATTTCAACAGATCAAAATTTGTTGGTTCA
This sequence comes from Poecilus cupreus, assembly GCA_963942605.1. NCBI lineage: Eukaryota > Metazoa > Arthropoda > Insecta > Coleoptera > Carabidae > Poecilus > Poecilus cupreus. The sequence goes on along the minus strand of OZ012725.1, from coordinate 16,754,030 downwards.
AAGTAATTTTCCAAATATGAATTGAATTTTTCTGAATTATATCGATATTTTGCCTTTCTCAGAGAAATTACTAATTTTAAAACACCAGTTTGAATAAGTATAATCCACAATATTAGACAGAACTTTTGTTTTTGTTCTACTCTTCTGGTTGTTTTTTTTTTGTATACTGCAATAATAATAATTGTATGTTCCTACATTATGCCTTTGATTTATACTTTTCTTTTTTATAGTATAAAATTGTAAAATAAATATATTAATAGTTATTTACGATAAAAGTACGTAAAGCTAGTCTTTAGTCACGAATGGGTCAATTAAAACACGAGCGTAACGAGTGTTTTAAGACCCCTGAGTGACTAAAGACGCTTTACGTATGTGTATCGTACAAAATTTTATCTACGATATAATGAAAAACCCCAAAAAATATAAAAAAAAATATTTTTATTTATGAAGTAGGATCACAATATTAAATGAGAAGTTTGCCATGATAACAAAATTTTTGCAAATTTGGCGTGTTTAAAAATTTTATTCACTCTTTGCTTGGCAACCCGTGACTGCCCGTGACTAATGGGATCGTGTTACTAAAAAACCGTTTTACAAACTTGAAACTAACAGTTAAACATCAATTTTATACACTATCGTAGATAAATATGATTTTTTAATTCCCATAAAAAATTAAAAGAAATTTTTAATTATTTAGTCTAATTTAATTACATTTTTGCATGTAATTGAACTAATAAATTAATTACATTTTGATCGTAAAGTAATGAAATTTGACAATTGAAATTTAATTAACATTAAGACAGTAATTATAAAAAAGTAATTAATTAAATATTTTCAGTAATTTGCCTATCTCTGATGTGTGGACAATAGCGCAATGACGTTTGATTCAAGGGCACTTTTGACTATCTTATCCTGGGGTACCCTTTATATAAATGCAACATAAGATTTATAAAAATTTATTTATTGTTTGACGAGATTATTCAAATTTAAACTTTAGTTTAGACAAAAAAAGCATTTTACTGCAGTCCTGAATAGTTATTTCATTTCTTACAAATTAACTGCTTAAAGGTGTTAAAGCGCAACTGATAATTCTAAATTCCAACTTCTATTCGTGAATGATAATACGGTAGATCTGAATGCAGCTTCAATCAAATCTGTAGAAGTTATAAATTCAAAAATTACCCGCTTTTCAATGATTTTCAAATATGAATGTTTTTTTAAAAGCCATGACCTAAAAAAAGATAATGAAATAAACCATAATAATTCTAGTATTTCGATAATAAAATTAAACTATTATGGTTTCACGAAAATGTTTGAAAATGAATTTAAACTAAATTAAAATACCTTTTTGCAGTAATTATTAAGTACACACTTTAACACTAAAAGTATAATATAAAAAGAAAAATAAGTTCATAATATTGAAATAATAAGACTTGTGGATACAGTTCTATTGGGATCTAACATGTAGCGATATGCCATCTAGCGGATTATTTTCGATCACTAAGTAGGGTGAAGATTCCGTTAGTAATAGGTACATTACGTCAAATAGGGGTAACGATTTTTGAGATAAAAAATGACCGAAATTGTAGTTAAACACCGCGAAAAATCAAAAAATAAAGTGTATTGTGCAGTAAAAGGGTGTAATAATAAGTCCCGTAAAAATCTGGACGTTACATTCCATTATTTTCCGAAGCTGGACAAACGTTAAATTTATAAACTAAATCAATTTGGAGTGTGAAAAAACCTTGGGAAAAGCTAACAAAAGTCAACAACATGAATGCGTTTACAATAATTAATATGCGCTGTATATTTTGTACCAAACGGTTATGTATATCTAAGTAAGTAAAACTTTATGTTATAATACGAATTTGCTCCGAAATCTTTTCACTTCGTATTTAACTAAGTTCATAAATTAAATTAAATCTGTATTCAAAGTTAATGTTCCTTATATTTGTTCATTTTTAGTTATTTGTTTATGTAGTTGATTTAGATCAAGAAAAGTACCACTAACCTATAACAGTACAACAACGTAGCAATGCAGTTTTTGCATTTTTTCCTATTCATTTGATGGGGATCACCTCGTAAATTCGATGTTGATATACAGAAAGCCACTACACCCACAACCACTGTCAATTTCATTTAATTTTTTGCCGCATTTAATCAATTGTCAAGTATATAAAATGCGTTCAATTTCTTTAAAATTTAGTTTGTAGAATATTATTAATCGAGAGACTCATTTTTTATATTTTATACGCGAACAGTACGTCACATTCGAATCTTCACCTTAATTGACGCCCTCATGTCAGATCCCAATAGAAGTATTATTATTTCTATAAAAAGAAAAGTTTGTAGAAAAATTGTGATTACCTCTCAATACAGCGATCAACGTTGCTCATTGCTTTAAATCCGAGAATGGCAAAAATCACAACACTAGCGTAAATCGCGGTTAGAGCATTACATACGGATACCAAGATCACATCCCGTACGCAGTTGTTCTTAGGAGTGTTGTACGACCCAAACGCAATAAGTGATCCAAATGCCAAACCAAACGAATAAAATACTTGTGTGGCTGCATCCAACCACACAGTTGGATCTAAGAGTTTCTCCACCTGCAACATACAAATAAGATTTGATGTTATATCCAAGTAATTCAAAGAAAAATAAGAGTGCATAAAACATTTATTAAACATAAGGCATAATAAGATATGCTTTGGAATTATCACACGTGGTTTTTTTTTTCTAGCTCCCGATCAAGAACTGGACAAGTATGAAAGGCGATAGTTGACAAATGAATGCCGGTATTATGGACAGCATCTAAGCGGTTGAGATGTAGGTTTAGCGCAACTGCGTACAAAAAAAAAAATTGATAAAATGGTGTCAGAAGCATGTGAAAATATGGGTTTCATACTACGTAATACATATTACTTTAGTAACATTAATATTTTGCCTACACTTTTTATTTCATTTATCCGTAGTAAACTTGAATATGGATGTGTATTATGGAATCCATATTACAAAAATTTAATAATCCCATTTGAAAATGTGCAAAAGAAATTTTGTAAACTTTGTAACTTCAGAACATTTAAAACTTGGCCGAACTCAGAATACAGCGAGTTATTACATTTATTTAATTTGGAGCCTTTAGAAGAACGGCGTATGCAACTGCTTATTGTATATCTATATAAGATTGTCAATAATCTCATTGTTGATATGTCATTAGTTAGCAGTTTGAACTTTTATATTCGTCCTTGTAATAATCGTAACTTTGCAATGTTTCATTGCAATTTTGCTCGGACAAATGCTTATTTTAATTCTTCAATTAATTCAATGTGCCGTAATTTTAACAAGATTTGCGCTGAAATTGATTTTTCTGATAGTCTCACTGTATTCCGAAACAAGTTGAAAGCTAATGTTTCTGAACTGTGCCTAACAAAAACTTAATTTGGTGTAAAATTATGTAATTCATTTTTTTTCTCCTTTACATGTGTACATTGTTATTTAATTGTATTAATAATTATGTTATCAACCACATCTTTTCTTAGTTATGTAATTTGTAAAATTTATTCTATTATTAGGATGTAAAAATCCTGTTGAATAAATAAATAAATATAATAAAAGCTCCAAAATCCAGTTTTTACATTACAAGTGAATTGTATAGTCGCAGAAAACAATGTCAATCAGCACTCTACTCAGTGCTTCCAAGGCATTTTAAAGCATACCAAACCAGGCGGTAGTCTGTAGCAAGACCTGGAATGTGTGGCTTCCATGTCAGATACGGGTCAAGGGTTAAACCCAAAAATTTAACACTATCGACGCACTGAATTGGAGAACCATACAAATGAAAAGAATAATTGTTGTGGGGAGTATGTAGGCGACAGAAATCTATACATTTGGTTTTCTCCGCAGAAAAACGAAAACCTCTAGTGGTAGAAGCTTTAGAAATGGTGTTAATAGCATCCTGAAGGCGAGATTCGCTGTAAATTACTAAGTCATCGACATAAGAAATAATGGCGGAAAGCCGGAGAGAGATTCAGCGCAATGCTTTTAATAGCAAATAGAAAGAGAATTACACTAATGGTAGAACCTTGTGGTATATCATTTCCTAGGGGTTGCGAAGATGAATCGATATCACCTTTACGTACTTTTTAAGTGCGATTTTCAAAAAATGAAGAAATAAAAAGTGGTAGATTGCCATGAAGTCCACACCCATGTAGCCGTTTCAAAAATGCCGTATCACCAAATCATATCGCATGTCTTCTCCAGGTCGAAGAAAACAGCGACTAATTGTTTTCGTTCGAGAAAACTACAATGAATGTCATTTGTTAGCTGAACATGGACATCAGTGACAGAATGACATTTTCTAGAACCACACTGAAGAGGATCTAAGGGGCGATTATACCACAAGTCAAAAGGGGCTTCACTCGTTTCTTTAATATTAAAAAACCTTAAACAATAGTTTTTGGTACTACTGACAGACTCAAAATGTGTAGCTAGGCATTCAGAGATATCATTAAGGTTGGTACTTAAAATGTTACGGTTACGAAGAAGGTTGACAGTGTGAGACTTTTGATAGCCGTGGATATACTTCATTTTATTCTACAGCTCTTTCGCAGGACGCTCAGGTGTGACATAAGAGACATAATTCCGCCAGGAGGCAGACTTAGCTTGTAGAATAACAGGACGGGCCTTCTTAAAAATTATTTGGATATCAAAAGTAGGTGAACGTCGATAACACTTTAAAGCACGTGTCTTAACACGAATATCACTAGCTACAATCGTGTTCCATCACGGGATCTTTCTTCTAATCTTAAAATACTGCAATTAATATCGCAAAGAGATACATGAATATTGTCTGACATAACTGCGACAATTATTTCCGCGGAAAAACTATCCCAATTAGAAGAATCAAATCGCCATTTTTGAAGAAAAGAAGGCTCTGAAGAAGAAAGAGAACAGGATATCAATATACGTAAATAGTCACTTAAATTTACGTCATTAAGCACTTTCCAGGAGAAAGGCGGAGCTAGAAAAGAGGAACAAATTAACAAATATAAGGCAGAAAAGGAAATTGAACGTAAATTCAAATAAGTAGCATCCCTTGTATTCAGGATAACTACGTCGATGTTATCAAGAATGTTCTCAATAATACATCCTTTACCGTCATACTGATTAGATCACCATAAAAAAAAACTGTGTGCATTACAGTCACCAACAACTGAACGGTGGCTCAAGCTGATTTATAGTATTTTCAAGATCATTCATATTCGAGTTAAAACTTTGGCAAATAGATGTTACAGACTGTAAACTTTCTAGGCGAATATAATTGAAATGCAACTGCTTGAAGTTGCGTTTAAAGATTACATACTGTGTACGGAGTAGAAAACAAATGAATAGCTACACCACCATGTGCACGTCCGTCGGGATTAATATCATGTCGAATAATGTTAAAGCCGTTATAGAAAATGAATCTTGAGGTTTAAGATAAGTTCTGTTGAAGTTTCGATAGATGGCTCTGGGAGTATTTATTTACTTCTCAGTTCCATTTACCAATCTGTTGGGATCTTAAATCTCGCCAAGTCACTCATTCGGTACCACTGCCTCACAGCAGCTGGTGGGTTCACTACACTGATGAGCTCCAATAAGAGCGAAACGCGTCTGTAGTTCCCGATTGATTGACTTGGCCGGTCTCAATGAATTAATAACTTAGTTATTATTCTGAGGATGTTTTTAAAGATAAGTTTCTGGAATGAAAACACAGCTGAGGCTCAGATCATCTAATAGCAGTTTAAGCTCTGGAAGATAAGTGACAATACCATAGGAGTTCCATTGAATGATTTTAAAAACAAATGGTGCTATATAAAATAGTTGAAGAGTTCAAAGATGGATAACAAGCTTCAAGAACGAGGTTTGCCCTTTTTTGCCTTATTTATCTTTTTTCTTCTTATTGTGGGCAGAAGACTGCCCGTCGACAGTGGTAGTACTGTCAGTACTTGAATTGTCTGTTTCTTCTGAACAATGGGAGTGTTCGGCGCAGGAAGATTGACTTGTGGAGGGTTACCTGTTGGTACAATTGGCATATTGACAAATTTAATGCCAGATGTATTGGGTGTAGGTGCAAGAAATGAAGCAGTTGGTGTTTTAAATTGGTTTTGGGAATAATTGAACGAATTCAGTGGTGACGCTTTTAACAATTTTAGTAATCTCTGGCATTAGCAGAGTCGCGATATCAGCAAAGTTTAACGGCGGACGAGGCACAGGTTTTGCTGCAACTTTAGCATATGAAGTGGTGAATGATGTATTATGCTGTACATGCTGCCTTGCTTTGGGGAAGCTACACTTATGGGTGGTTTGGTACTCGAGAACAGTATATTTCAATTTAATTTTTGGACATTTTCTGGAGCTGGCAGTATGGTTACCTTGGCAATTGACACAATTGACATCACCGCATTCAGTTCCGTCATGTGGAGGTTTTCCGCAGATGCAAATTTTTTAATTTTTACAATTGTCATCGTCGGAATTGACGCGTGCTCGCTTCTTCCTAGGGCCCCCAGACAAAACAAAAAAAAAAAAAAAAAACGAAAAATGAAAATAAAATTTATTTTATTTAGTTATCTGTGACTTCGGAGGATTTATTTGATTAATAACTTTCCGGTGCGAAGGAATGTGTTTATCCCTTTATATATAATATTAATGTAACACAAAACTCAGATTCTCATATTATAATTGTTAGATTCCATTTTGATTTTCAAAGGATTGATAAAACATTTTTTTTTAATTACTACTTTGTAAAAAGTATTTAAGTAATCAATAATTCTGGGATTAATTAATTGGAATGCTTAGGAATACAGATTGGTTAGAGGATTATCACCGGAACTGATATTATCCTACATTCACAATCTGCTTCTGTACGATGGAAGGATTTAGGTATAATGACAAATGAGAAGTGGTACTTATAAACAGCAAGCAATTCTGGAATTTACAACGAAAGATCAATATATAAAAAAAGTTTACTTTCTTAAAGAAAATCTCTTTTACAACAAACAAATATTAATTATTTGAATAATTTATACGAAAAATTAAACTAGTATAATATCTGACTGATTTCTCTAATAGATATACACTTCATTATTATGATGTGAAGATACTGATAGGGCGAGTACACAAAGAATCGAAAATTAATTGATCAAATAATCGAGTAATCAAATAATCGATTACTAGATTAATCAAATAATCGATTAATCATATAATTGATTAATCAAATAATTGATTATTTAAAAAAATATTCAAGTGTTCTATTAATCGATTATTTTTCCCAGCCCTAGGTGCGAAAAATCAATCAACAAAGAACATGCAATTTATCACGACATTCCCTTCGCCATGAATGTAAAGCGCGGTTGATAATATGAACGTAACGACGGGCAATTATTCAAATATATAACAAGTGCTTTTAACGACTAGATATCTAATTATGAAGTTGATTTTTTTAAGTAGCGCTGCTCTAATAACAAAAACATGAATATATCTGGAATAAAGCGCTTACGGACATATGCTCAAATGAACCTGTCACCTAATTTTTACGTGTTTAATTCATAGATAAATGTAGACCTGGGACATCTCGTACGTACTAATTTAGACTGAAATTTAGTATACGGCCCGTGTTTATACGCACGTGCAAAATTAGATTTTGACGCAAGCTCTTGGTTAATTTATGCTATGAATACAGCAGTACTAAAAAAAAATGGGCAGCTTTTTTGCATTAACCCTCTATTGCATGAATTATTATTTTTTTAAATAAGGGCTCAAAAACATTATTTTTTACAAAACAAATATTCATATATTTAAAATAAGTGTGTTACATAAATTTTTACCCAAAAATAAAAAATAGTATATTGTGTATCAAGTGCCGAAAATAGCATCTTACATGCGAGTGTTTTATTTGTGGCACGACCCGAAGGGGAGTGCTGCAGAAAAACATGAGCATGTAAGAGCATTTTCGCACGTGGTGCACACTATACTTTTTCTACGATAATTTTTTTAAATTATGTATTAAATACGTACTCCAAAAATGATTTTGTTCTTCTATAAATTTTCCAATCAATGAGTTTTCAATAAATGTCATCGTACCTTTTGCCGGATTTTTCGGGCAATAAATTATTGCAGCTATTGCTGGCTGCTGCAATAATTTCTGGAGGTGTACATTCAAAAATTTCTTCTGTATCACTCATTTTCTTGTTATCTTGTTATTCTTATTTCAGTGAAAAGTTTTAAATTGACATTTAAATAAACAGGATATCAAGGTAACCTAGGTAACTAAAACAAAGCCTACAAAGATGAATAGATGCACATGCATTTTCGTGCATTTTACAAGCGTCCATACATGCACTTTCGTGCATTTTACATTCATGCTCTTTTCTGTTGTTTGTAATAATCGATTTTCGGAGTGAGCAGTGATATTTCGAAAATGCGATTTTCGATAGTGAGCGTAGAAAAAAAAAATTTTAAGTTTTGTTTACTATTGGGAACATTATGAACAAATTCAACTTACAATAGAACTTTGGTCTATTGTATCGTCTTCGCGTACTATACAAAATTGTTTGATAAACAACCTCTTCTAGGAAAACATCAGATAAAAAAAATTTTTGGAAATTTTGTAAAGGTGTATTTAGCTGTAATATATCAGCAGGTAATAAGCTGCTTCCTTCAAATTTTACATTTTATATCTCAGTTTCTGTAATTATCCTTTTTCCAGTTAAAAATTATTTTTTTTTTATGATGGTCAAATTGGGAGGAATGACCTAATTGGCAATTGACAAAGTGTATATAATGTTCCCAAATATTACAACATGATTGCCATGAATGTAAACTGCATAAGAAAAGAAAAGCCAAGAAAAATTGTGTTCCGTTCGGGAACAGTATGCAATAGAGGGTTAAAACCGAATACTGCAAACTACAATTCGAGTTTGTCGAGCGTGAGTTCTGGGCTAAACCGCAGTTTACAGACACCTCTGAAGTTGTCTTTTGGGTCGTTGGCTGAGTAATGATAAAACGGTTTTTTTTTATATGAAGCGGACTAACTACTTATGGTCATATGCCGCTTAATGAGTGGATGATTGTGAATTTATGTGAACACAAACATCCATGCTCTTCAGTGGGATTCGAACCCTCGAGCCCTAGCGTGCTTGGCTAGCGACAATACCACTACGCTATCGAGATCGGTAAAAACTGTGTTTTAATGTGGTGTGAATGAGACGCACGTACGACGCAGCGAGGAGCGTATCGCCGGTGTCCGTTTTGGACGAATTAACCTAAAAACGAGTAAATGTGCATTAAAAAGTTCCATTAAAAATGAGTACTGTTATTCGAGTTTGAGGTTGACAATGAAAATATAGCCTATTTTTACATTGCAGCCAACTTCAGAGGTATCCGTCAATTGCAGTTTTACCGAGGTCTGTAGGCTTAGGGTTTATTTGTTAAAAGTGCGAGCGAAGTGAGCTTACCTACAAATAAATCCCTCATAAACGTTCCATGTACATAATTGTTTTAGAACCGCTAAAAATGTCCAATGACGCAGCACAGCGCCATCTGTTTTTAAATTCTCAACTAACCTACTCACCGTATACTAAAGTTTTACCCAGATTTATTTTTAAATAATCTAATATCCATTGATATTGGATTATTAGCAGTTAAAATCAACTTATGTATTGCCAGTAGCAGATTTTTTTTACTGAAACATGAATATTTGAACAAGAAAAACGGCAGAAATGTATATGTTTTTTATATTTGTAGTTATACGTCATAATTACTTTCAGGAGGGGGGAGGGGGCGATCGCTTCATTTAATTTTAACCATAAATACGGAATGTCAATGCTGTCAGTCTCCTTGTAGGTCAAGGTTGTAATAAAAAATTTTCATCTGTTTTTGCCATGTGGTACTGAAGATCTAGTTCCCAATAATGACACATTTTGATTTTAAAAGTGACTATATTATGTGATATCATTTCTTCTATGAAGAAGGTTCAAAATAGGGTCGAAACGTCAGACCGTTATGATAAAAAAACATAATACCCATTAATTTTCCATTCCAATTCCAAGTGTGAAGTCAAGAATAATTTATAAAATAATATTAATGGGTTAAAAATAAGTACATACTCGTATAATTCTCAAGTTGAAAATTGTAGGCTTTGATAACAACGATATCACTATGCAAATTTTTATGTTTCCTAGAAACAAAGTGAAAAATTTGGTGTTTATTTTGATTGACGATTCATTAAGCCACATTGGAATTACTGCCGATAAAATCTAGAGCTTTTCAGCAAGTGGTATAACTAGTGAATATTATAGGTAGGGAAATAAAATATCGGTATTTATCCGGTATTTACGCAGACTGCGAACAATCCGTAAAATGTCACGTTTACTGCCTAGGTTGTAAAAATATTTTACATAACAATCGCTCAACAAACGCATAATAACCGTCTACAAATGCAGAGGAACCTTTCAACAAACGCATAGCAACGCAATTTGATGGCGATAACCTTCAAAATATGTATTAAAAATAATCACTAAATTATTATTAATGTAACGAACGCGGTAGCAACAAGTTGAAGCTTGCCGGCCTACGCCGCGCCGCCGAGTGAATGACGTAACGCTAGCGGGTTCGGACAAGTCGTTTGCTCCACAATAGGAAATGTTCCAGAACCTTCCAGAAACAAGGAACATGGTATATAAAAGGAATCGCCGGCAGCCGTCAGTCAGTCTTTTAGATGACGGACTCAGTTAGTCGAGTTGGGTCAGTCAGTCGTTTAAATGACTCGGACTCCGTTAGTCGAGTTGAGTCGGCTAGTCAGTTAGTTGACTCAGACTCAGTAAGTCAGATGACTTAGTCGACTCCGAAGCTACTATGAAGAGCTTGTGAACATAAATATATCGCGCGGTCTGAATATAAATATATCGTCTTAAATAAATATCGCTCGGCTAGTTAATATAAATAATAGTGTTTACTTATAGTAGTGATAAGTGTTAGTGTATAAGTTTTTGTATTTGTTATTTTAGTGTTATATACCTAGTGTTAATTAACTATTTACTCTTTATTATAATTATTTGTTATTAATAATAGTTTTATTATTTAAATAAAAAGTTTAAAACCCACGAACGTTACATTAATTCCAAATCGGCAAAAAATAATGTGGTCAACACGGCACCAAACCCAGATTTACAGCTTTCACAGCCGCATAATATTTTCATGCAAATACAAATAAAATGGAAATTACATTATTAAATTCTTAAAGTGTCCTGTGGAATTTAAAAAATGTTAAAAAAAATAGAAAATTTATTGTTTTTATTTTGATTTAGGACCGTTATTTGTATTTCCAACCTCAGATAAACTAAAGAATAAATTTATCAGTGGAATAAACAAAATATATCGCATGAAAATCATAGACTAAAAATTATGATTTTTATATATTATTCTCTAGTTGGAAATACCATCCCTTAATAAAGAAAATATTAAAAAATCTATCTTTATGTAACTTCAATATATGGTTAAACTTGTAGTTAGTTAACGCTGCGTTGTAAGTATTGTAACAAGTCTAAGTCAGCACTTTATAGTTCATGCGATGATTAAGTAAGTAGGTCAGCTATTGTTTATTTGTGACACTTATTTTGCTGACTTAGGACTTTTACAAATATATATAAGTGGTAATATGTAAGTAAGTAAGTACAGTAGAGTATAGTAAGCTGTAGAGTACGTATCATCGATTATCGTAAATAAAGATCATAAGTTGGTCGACGAAACCCAGTTTTATTTCTGCTGACTCCTAGTCTCGACAGGACCCTTTTTAATAATGTACCCTCGTTTAAGGGGGTTACAGTATACTTACAATTAAAAAACTATATAGTTTTTCTTAGCAATAGTTTATTAATTTATGGTTCAGTATTTTTATATTTATGTTGGTATTATATTCTTTGCAGGTGCAAAAATCATCTTGACAGTTATGTGTTACTTATCACCGTGTCTAGTTGCTTATTATACTTTTCCTACAATAGGTACTTCCCGCCACATGATATATTTTATTACTTTTATCAATCTATATATTTATATACGCTTAACTTACTTTTTACAATTTTCCAACACATATTCTCATATAACTGTAGATCCAGAATTTTATTATTGTTAACTTGAGGTAACGATTAAGAGTTGTATGTTGCATTTTATCAACATAAATTCCTTACATTTGCAAGTACTAAAATTTATTATAAATGACTTATTTTCATAAAGTGTGAGTTGCAGAGATGAGAAGCACTCAGACAATTCAGTTATTAGATTAGATAAGTGAGCTGTATGATCTACGATATTAGTAAATGGCATCAGAATAGAAATATCTACATAAGCTATGAAAGAATGTTGTTGTTATACTTTCTTGTGGCACACCACAAGTGCAGGTCCGGATTACCCCATTTGGAGCCCTACGCAATTTCCTCTAAAGAAAAGCCTGTCACATCCTTGAAGCAGTAAAACAGTTACCTTGCATGTATTGTACAAAATTTTACTTGTTACTCATTTGTAAATCAAATTAAAATTATAAACAAGTCCTGTCACAAACAACTGTTCTGTCAAAACATATGTTTATTGATTTCGCACAAGCCTTGTAAGCATTACTATAGCAACGTGCATTGTTTACCTTCTTTACTAACTTGTAAAATTTTTACAATGTAGCTGTCAATTAGTAAATTGTAAAGATTCATTTTCAAAAGCAATAGAGGGCTTGGGTAAATGGTGTTTACAAGTGATTATTTCATTCATTACAAATTTGACCAATCAGAATGTTTCATTTCCCATTGTTGTACATTTTAGATAAGTGATTAAACAGCACCATGCTGTTTATTCGCGATTAAATTGAAGCTAGCTTTCATATGCAAATTTTTTACATTTTGAAGGCATATTTAGCCGGATAATTAGTTGCAGAAGCAAGATCCTTACATGTTTTTTACCTTTACTGGTATTCTATGTCTTTAAACATGCTGAATTATTCAATTCAAGCTATTTTTATTTACAAATTTTTGACATTTATTTGACAAATAAAAAGAAAAAGAATCAATTTGCTATAGTTACAGTATAACAACATAATTTTGTAGTGCTTTTTGTTTATGTGTGTACCGATTTATTTATGTGAAAATGTGTGAAAATCAACGTTTTAGTACAATTTCTTCGGCAAATATTAAAGTTTATGCTATGAATTCATGAAATAATCTTGGCGTATACCCCTTGTGCTAAAGAATTTAATCGATTAAATTTGATGTCTAGCTAATTTAAAAAAAAATTGCTTTTAAAAAGTGTTATCGTACATAATAATTTAAGATAAAATCATGTACTCAGTTTTTAAGCAAAATTTTTTGCATAAGCTAGACATGTCAAATTTAATCGATTAAATTCTTAGCACTCGTGATATAACTATTGAGTAACAAGTAAATAATATTAAAATATATAATATATTGCTTTCATAAGGTACTTATACTCATTATACGTAAAATTGTACAATACCGATTACTCCAATTGAGGGGCTGAGTTCCAAAACTCGCTTTATCCAAGATAAGTAGTTTTGAGTACTTCGCAAAAAACCTATTGCTGCTATACTATATAAGCAGGACTGTAATGGCATACTACAATACAAAGAAAATAGTGTTCTTATTACAACATGAGAAAGAAAAATAAAAACATGGAGCGTATTTGGAAATATTAGATAAGTCTAGTTTTGTTACAAAACAATGAATGAGAATAGTTTTGGAAATAAACATAGTGGATATGGAAATAAACTTAGTGGATAAGGAAATATATGGAACCAAATTCAAAATGATTTACTATTATAACAATTTAATTTTTTTGATTTTTTAGAGATACATGATGGAAATATGAAATATAAAAAATAATAGGGAAGTTAGATTTTAAAAAAACTTAGTTTCCTTAGACTTTTTTATGATTACCCTGACGTTGCTTTGGCAAAGACATTGGCTTATATCTAAAACTACAATAAACAATTTTGGTAAATAGATTTTGGTAACTACAGCTTTCAATTAAGGTTAGAATCTTAATATTAAACAATAAGCTGATGGAACTCAAACAGATAAATACTTTGAAATTAAAAATCACTTTCGGAAAAGGTCAATTTTGAAACAAAACAATGTGAAAATACAGCATGTGAAACAGGGACAAGGCACGTTTTGGTCATAATAATAAATTTAAGGATTTGGCGAGTTGTGCTACCAAAGAGGGTATGGATAAGACAAGTTTTGCAAACAAATCAACTTTTACACAGTCAAAATATCGGGTTTGTAGCTAATTTTGACGCAAACTAATTTCAGAAACGAAGCAGTAGTACAAACTGAACAATATAGAATATTTAACTCATTTTTTTTTTTTTGGATATGGATAAGGCAAGTTTTGGAACTCAGCCCTTCAATTACTCTTTGCAAGGACGCTAGACTAAAGAAGTCATTATATGATTTTTTTAAATATCATTTGCAGTTGAAGAAAACTTTACAAAGCTTCTGCGAAGATTTACTACAGCCTCTGTTACCCCTACTACGATTCGTGAGACGGTATAATCATTCATTCCTCCAAATATGCTATTGATTGCAAATGGCCCCCTGTAGCAAATACTCGTAAGGAAACAAGTATGTAGCTGTTTCAGTGGTGATACGTTATTATTCCAAATAAATGTAAATTCATTAAAAATAGTACGAATTATTAGTAAATTCCACATCATGCATATTATATATTCATTTATTACATTAGTTGCAATAATATATCCTTTGATAAATGAAATCATATGAAAAAATATAATCCTTCACATAAATTTGATTTCTCATATATTTTCTAACTATTCTATTTTCAATGAAGTCACCTACAAACATGTCATTAAGTTCATCGTCCAACAAAACATCTACCTCAGATATTATAGATATTTATTTTTTATTCTATATAATATAAAATTAATAGTTTCAAATTGACAACTTAAATATGATACGCAATAACATTTATTTTCCCAGATATATTATAATTCAGACCGCAAAATTACAAATAAATAAAAGCTACTGACAATTTTTACTTTCTCTATAATGAACACCACTGAACGTGATTTAACAGTCAAATCAACAATATTAAGGGTTTAAATAATTATTCTTAAACGCCGTTTTAAACAAAGTTTAGATAATAGTGCAAACCATTAGAAAAATATCTGGTATTTAATCTACAGTTAAATATTATTAAATTTGGATGGTGCAAACAGCCAAAAGCTCGCAGCTATTTTTCATGTTGAACAGATTCGGAATGCGTCCAACACTACAATATAACGAACATTTCACCTGTTTTGATAGAGACAACTTTGAACTATGAAAGAGACTCGAACTTACCTCAGTCATCTTTTCGCGATTCTGATTGGCTGTCATTTGGCGCTCCGTTTAAATCGAAATAAATCATCTTGTATAATAAATAATATAAAATAATATTTATTATTTATAACAGGGGTGGGCAACCTCCGGCCCGCGTACAGTTTCAATTCGGCTCGCGAGATCTTTAGAAGAAATAATAAATAAATATTTTCACAAACAAAAATTTTAAATTAGGTTAGTACCCAACATAGAGAAAAAGGGGAGATTTACAGTTTAATTTTCGATATAATTCGTCTAGTTTAAATTAAAATATAAATGTAGTACTTAGTTAATTTTGTTTTTTAAATTTTCAGAAAAAAATTATAACTAAAATGTGTCAATTAACAACTACGGCCCGCATACGAAACGTAAATCTTATTCTGGTCCCTGTTATACAAAAGGTTGCCCACCCCTGATTTATAACATTTATGAAAAATCATTATTTGTTGATTAAAAAATAAGTTGCTTAATTGAAAAATTAATAACTCCGAGTGAAATTAACTTATGCAAATGAAAGTTTCGACTATCTTTACGGAATAATTATACTTTCTCTTGAATAAAGATAAAATAATTTTTAAAAATGGTATAACTTATTTTTAAAGCAAAATTATTAAGTAAAATGAAAAAAATTTGCAGACTATAGTATATGTTTTATAGGTAGACAAATAATTGCACTTAACTGCAGAAAATAAGTATCCATTTCTTAGATAATTTGTTAAAAGAACAACAGAATTATGGTGAACTTACGCATTTTCAATAAAATAAACTCTATATCGACGATGAGCCTGCAATTTCTCTTAAGTAACATTTTTGGGTTAATGCAGATTATTACATCAAAAAATTCCTTTTTTCATTGCGCATATACATGTATATAGTAGTTCCTATAAAATTAGGACCTTAAAAAGTGACTATATCAATGTCTCCTACAAAAAAAAACTAATATTTTCACCCTGCGATTTCTCCTACCTCTACAGTTTGTATTGTGATTTCTAGAAAAGTAACGATGTCATAGAAATTTCCATCGCCATCGAATTGCGCTCAAATGATAGAAGATCAATTTTTTATTGTTCATAAAAATACACTAAGCAGCACAGTTTCCGATTCGTTAATTTTTATATTTTATTATTGTCACACCACTTGCTGAAAGTTTCTAAATGTTTTTATATAATTTTCACTTCACCTTCAGGATTAAATTATGCACTTGTCAAAAACGTTGAAAATTTTTTTGTTTTCGTAATTTAAAAAAAACCATCACATTGGACTACGATTTTGATAGCTTTCAGCTGTCAGAAAATATTTTCGTATCTATAACCTATATTAAACTTCATTTTAATTTCAACTTGAGTGAAATTTCAAATAAATATTCTTCATGATTTTCGACAGGTTTTCGTAGAGCTTCATGTAAATGATCTTGCAAAATCTTCTTTGATCTCTGATACATCCAGATCTCTCTCTTCAAGCTCTATTTTCAGCTCGGCTATTTTTAAATCTTACAATTTCTTCTTAGACGCCGTTGTTAATTTATTGTCACTGTACATTCAATCTTCAATAAACAAATTTACTTTTATTTAGGTACATATATATATATATATATATATATATATATATATATATATATATATATATATATATATATATATATATCCAATACGTATTTAAACATGCTGACGGTTTATCACAGACTATTCTCCGTTAGTCCGGCATTGCGGGTTCTGGAATATTTTCGAATTCTCTCGAAGCTACGAGAAACGGTACCGCGTTCTGATCGGGGGTGACGGCACTCCGACAGGTTTCAACAGGTGTTACAGAATAAAAGGGATTATTTTACTAATTTTAATAATGTATAACATTTTATACTTCTAAAAATGTTTCTCGTGAATATAATTAAATAGGAATACTACTTTTTCTGACGATGAATTTATAAAATATTTTTCAGAAATAAGACAAATTAAATGTGAATTAACAACTAAAATTTTATGAACAAATAATTAATAGCTCATTTAATTGTCCTATTACCAACATAACTTAATTAGATAGTAGTTATATTTAAATTATCTGAATACTGTATATTTTAGTGATAATAATAATATGCCTAAATTGTCGATACTATTTATTTTAATACTTACCAATATAAAAATTATGGTCGTTTATAAATGTGATGTTTATTTCTACTGATAATTTTTAAAAGTATCACTAACAGAAAAAAAATATTTAAGACTATATCCTAAAAAACGACAAGCTGATCGTAGTTTTTCATAACTTAGTATATAATTTGAGAAATTTGAGTTCGTTTATTAGACCAGGAATGAAATATTTAAATAAAATGAAAGGAAAACAGGTAATATATCTTGGCAGGTATCAACATTGGTCCTACAGCATCAATTAGAAAATAGTGAAAATATCACCTTCATGAACTATTACAGTGCAAGGATGATTATGACCGGAGAACATGTTTGAATTGGTTTTAAATTAAATAAAGAATTCACAATAAACCATTAAGATTTATGAAATGCCGGGCAGCATGTAGATGTAATTTCGTTTGTTTAATTCGTTTATTAAATTTTTTAATTTGTATCGTTTTCACTTGTCTATTTTTTATCATTATGTACTTATTACTTTTAAACATGTATTATCCCCTACATAAGATAAAAGGTATTTATATAATACAATGATGTAAAATACTATGTTACTAAAACATGACTTAATTTACCGATGTCGCTAATAAAATATCCAGTACAATTCTATACAGTACTTAAAGTAAAATAGCTTTAAAAATAAAAATATTTGCGTACCTTTGGCGTATACATATGAACCAGACCTGCACCTGCTCCTTTTAATGTTATTCCTCTGATGAAGAAAATTGTGAGAACAATGTATGGAAACATTGATGTGAAGTACACCACCTGAAAACAAAGAATTAATTATTTTTTACCAGATATTCACCTACATGAATATAATGTTTAATGTAAGATATTGTAACGGACGCGATACCGACAAGTTGAATCTTGTTGGCTTACGCCGCCGAGTAAATAGACGCAGCGGTGACTTGTTTGAACTAGTCCGCTAGCGTCACAATAGGGAATATTCCCGAAGCTTCTCGAAACAAGAAAAGCAATATAAAAGAGCGTATCGCCGGGAACAGTCAGTTATTTAACTCAGACTCAGTCAGTCAGTCGGTTAGTAGACTCAGACTCAGTCAGTGGGTTGACTCAGTTAGTTGAGTTGACTCAGTCAGTCAGTTGACACAGTCTACGCAGAAGCTACTATGATTAACTTGTGAACATAAATATATCGCTCAGTCTGAACATAAATATATCGTCTTAATAAATATATCTCGGCTAATCTATATAAATAATAGTGTTTGTTTACAGTAGTGATAAAAGTATAAGTTTTTGTTTTCATTATTTCAGTCTTTAAATATAGTGGTAATTAACTTTTACCATTTATTATAATAATTATTCATTATTTGTTATTGATAATATTTCTTTTGTTTAAATAAAAACGTTTAAAACCCACTAACGTTACAATACAATAGAAAATACAGCGTCTTTATCAGAAAATGTAATACGGCATAAACCTACTTTCATATAATGTCTGTAAGGCTGTTCAAATTTTGGTCTATCTATAAAAATGCACATATAATTTAGAAATTTAAAATCCGCGTTTACGTATTTTAACGCACGCTGAAATCAGTTGCGCTAATATGGTAATAGCAGGGTATGATACGGGTCGAGGAGCGCTGTAGAAGGGATGATGTTCGTAACTTGGAATATGCCGTCGCATGGTACAGGGATTGGTTTCTAGTTTAACTACTAGCTGTCATTCGGTAGCCCAGTGCGTTTTTCTTGTGTATCTCCGTGCGCAATACAAATG
Organism: Poecilus cupreus; assembly: GCA_963942605.1. Classification (NCBI taxonomy): domain Eukaryota; kingdom Metazoa; phylum Arthropoda; class Insecta; order Coleoptera; family Carabidae; genus Poecilus; species Poecilus cupreus. The sequence continues at coordinate 16,734,735 of OZ012725.1, read as the reverse complement.
TTCTACTACAAATAGGTCGGTTTAAAGATTTCAATGCTTGCATTTTTGTTTAAATTCCATAGCTATCACTACAAATGAGCATTTTTATAATATTTTAAACTTGATTTTACATGTTACAAATGGTGTAAAATAAAATATGTTTAGTTATTTAGATGCAGAATTTTATGCATCTACAAGATGTACAGTATTGTTCAGAAGTTATGCCCCATAACCCCTCCACAGGTACCAAAACTGAACTGAAAACCGACAAACGTTCTCGCTAGTCGAATGACAAAGATAAACGATACGAAATGAAGGACAGGTATATTATCCATTGTTTACCGCAGACAGGTAACCACCTCGTAGAGATTATACAATTTCAGATTTCTACATACTGAACACGAAACAGTTACTAATGTATTACCACGCAAATGTAGGTTCGATTCTAGCCTATGGAATATGTTACAAATGCTAACAATGTTTTTATTACCCAGAAAAGAGTGGTGAGAGGTTTGGCAAACGTCTCGCCTTTGCAATCCTGCCGTAATATATTTTATCTAATTCCGTTTTGTAAAGTTGAATTTTACCTAACCTTCTGACGTTATGAAATGTTACTTTTTACATAATTTCTATGAAATGAGTTTTGTTAAAATCTTTACGTAACTGAGTTACGTAATAGTTATTTACGATACAAGTACGTAAAGCTAGTCTTTAGCCACGAATGGGTCAATTAAAACACGAGCGTAGCGAGTGTTTTAAGACCCCTGAGTGACTAAAGACGCTTTTTTTTCTTTGTGAAGCTTTTTATTCTGTCCAAGAATTTTTTAATCCTTGTAATGTTTTATGAAGTGTATTGTGTAAACATGACGTTACCACATCTGTAAGATCTATTGTTAATAAAGAATAATAATAATGATTCCCTATATCGCAAATTTCAATTTTACATCCAATTCACTTGTGGTACTCCATGTATTTTATTGTGCAAATGTGTTATTTGTGACTTAAACCAATAATAATTTACGAGTTGATAAATTGCAATTTAAAAATCCCATTAACATGTCTTTATTTTGATTGCATTACTATAGCACGGAAATGTATTATATAAGGTAGCGACAAACAAAATACTTTATATGATGCTAAAAAAATTATTGTGCACTTACTTTTCCAGAGCTTTGAATTCCTTTCATGACAATGAAAAACACGATAATCCAAGACAGTAACAAACATAGAACTATCCACCATTTCAGACCACCAGGTTCATCAATGGATGGCGCAGCATCCAGTGTTGTGCGGTACCAGAAATATGCTGTTTCAGATGACTTTTCACACTCTTCCACGATTGTTCCATTTATTACAGGGCAGGTTGACCATGGTAATGGACTCTAGAAAAATAATTTGTAATATGTAAAATATATAAATATAAAACTCGCATATACATAGTTCAGAATGACACACACATGGGGGGGGGGGGGGGGGTCAGTGGTGGCAGTTGAAAAATGAACCTTAAAGAATTTTTGTCAAATTCAAATTAATATCTGACAAAAATTTTACTACTACCTCAAAAAAGTTTGCAAGATTGTTTTAATAGATTAATATCATATGTAAAATATTTTATCTACGATACTACGATATATCCTATATCCCATTCATTTCAGACAGGTTACAGTGATTTCCGCATTTTAAAAATTATCCCGGACAGTTGCTACTTTGATTTAAAATGAAATAACATCTTGATTTCAATAAATCATACCAACTACTTAAAAAAAAAATCTTAACATTCCTACATAATATTTTGTATTTGTGGGATACTACATGAATATCGTACTTATGTTACACATAAACTCGGCCTACGGTATTTTTGTGCTTCTTTCTTGCGTGCGATATTATTGTCTATATCTCACTAATTGCGTAAAGATCTAAAGTGGTTATTTTTAATATGTAAGGCGATTTGATATTTTATTTAACAATTCTTTCATAATTTTTAGTTATCACCAACATCTTGTTTTTAAGTGGCAGATAAAGTATTACAACTTGTTTCAAAATAATAAAACATCACAACAATCAATTTTACAGCAAAGTGTGTGTAACGATACGTTATTTGTGAATGTGAAGAAAAGAAAAAGGAAAGATAACATTAATTTAACTTCATATTACAAAATATATATTAGTAAAATTTTATTTACATAAATAATATTTTATAATCGAGTAGGCGTTTAAAAATATTTAATTAATAAATATTTTTTCATACATCGTACATTGCAATAATTTCATAAATTCATTTCAAAAGGAAATATTTCTCAGTGTAATAATCTCGAATACTTTTTCATCTAGTCTCGATTTTTCATGACGATTTTTCGTCTCGTCTTGAAAAATCGAGATGAGATTGATTCTACTCGCGTTTCGAATTTATCGAAATTTAGAGACGATATATCACGGCATCACTACCAAAAATTAACACCCAACCAGAGAACCAAGACAGAGTTTGATCATAACTAGACTTGCAACGAATAGTGTATTCGGCCTTAGGCCGAATACCGAATATTCGGCGGATTCCTTGGCCGAATAGCCGAATAATCGGCGAATAGTATTCGGCTGGTTTTTTCTGTTTATTACTCAGTATTTTTAGTTATTATTGACAAATATCTTGTGTTAAATTAACAATTTGAACAAATATGACAATTTGTTAAATTAAAATTTTGTCATTTCTGAATAATTAACAAGAAAAATTGTTGTTTTTATTTATTTGCTAAATTTATAAAATTTAATAAATTGACTCGTCAATAATAAATAGTAAATTTAGCTAATTTATCAAATTGAAATTGTTGTTCTAAACAACTTAATTTGATATAATAACTATGATTTATTGTTCAGCTTCTATATAATTACTAAAATATTTTGTCAAAAGTACATAAAAATAAATGTTAATAATTACTATATTCATAAATATATTTTGTTAAGAAATACACAAAAATAATTTGTTACCTGCTGTAAATTTTTTACTGTATACCTATGTATCTTTATTTATTACCTATGTCCTCTATGTATGGGGCCTATTTAAATTAAATAAATATTTTATGTAATAGAAATGTGGCAAATGAAATTTTCAGTTTTTATTCAGTACCGTCTGTTATCATTGGTTAGAATTTTTAACAGGCCGTTAAAAATTAACAGGTAAATTACAGAATAGACACCCTTATGTGTTTTACATTTATTATTTTATTTCAAGCAAAAATTACCGAATGAAATACCCTAAATTTCCACTTTTCTCTATATTCTAAACTATTCGGTATTCGGCCGAATAATGCTTAACTATTCGGTATTCGGCCGAATAGTAAAAATGTGGCCGAATAGGCCGAATACCGAATAGTTGCCGAATATTCGTTGCAAGCCTAATCATAACATAAAAAGGTATGATTTAGTGTGACAAGAAATCCAGAGAAAGAACCAATGTTGTCCGGCTTAAGGATAAACACCGGAGACGCAAAATCCTCCCGCCAAACTACTAAAAGATTACCACTGGCGGAACGTGTAGAAACTGTGAGGATCATTAAAGACATGAAGACGCAAGGTGTTGTTGAACCTTCAAGAAGACCATGGACTTCATCAGTGGTACTAGTGAAGAAGAAGGATGGTTCTGCATGATTCTATGGTGATTATCGTCAACTTAATAAAGTGAAGAAGACCAGTACCGGATTAACACTAGGCGGGGCTCTAGGCAATCGAAAACGATCCCCCCCCCCCCCAACAAATGCCAATAAACTTGATTAATAATTCAAATAAACAGCGAACAATTCATAATGAAAAACAAACATTTGTAATTGTATTCCAACGGTCAGTTCAGAAGACGCGTTTTCGGCATTTAACTTCTGGAAAGTACCATCTTTCATTTTTAAGCAAAATTATTTTTTTCAATAATTTGTTTTTTCCCGTGAAACGATTTTTTCAACTATTAATTTTTCGAGGTCCCTGTTTGGTGGGGGCCCCTGTTTAACGGGGGCCCCTAGGCAATTGCCTAGTATTTCCTATTGGTTAATCCAGCACTGAAGAAGAATAGCTGCTCGCTACCCTGAATAGACGACACGTTGGACACATTGGTTGGGTCAAGAATTTTTCAACTTTGGACTTAAAGGGTGGGTAATGGGAGAAAAATGATCGAGAAAAGACAGCTTTCACATGGACGGTATGGTGGCGATTCACCGTTATGCCATTTGGGCTCTGCAATGTTTTCGGAAGGTTGAAGAAGGATAACACCTCAAGTTCAGTCCGAAGAAATGTCTACTTTTTCGATATGAGGTTCATTACCTAAGCCATGTAATCTGTGGTAAGGAAACTGTAGTTTACCCGGACAAAATAAAGGCTGTCAGAGACTGACCAGAAGTTTTCTTGTTTTATGCACGTAATACCGACCATATGTGCTCGGATTTGCCAACATAGCCATTTATAGATGCCAGCGACAGGATAAAGGACCACAATGACATCAGAGTCGAAAGAGAAGGGGATCAACCTGGAGAATTGGTATAGCTTTTTAAAACCTTATAAGCACAGGGGTTTATCACTAAAGCTGCAGAGGAACTGACAAAGTCTTTGCGAGATTACGAAGATGATTCATGTTGTCTACCGGATATAGAAAACGCGAAATGGTAAACTGAGAGTAATAGGCTAGAACCATTCACAGGCGGTAATCATTCGACGGATTGTGGAACAGGAACTAACTTTTATTTAGCCTACAGGACACTATATCCCAATTACAGGAATATAATATAAGTAATATAGTGACACCTTCCTCTATTTCACAATTAAAGCAGTTATTGCATCATCTTTAAAGTCCTTAGTAAGCAACTTATATTTCAGAAATTCATGGAACTAAGATAATCATTGTGCGAGAGAAGAGCATCCTTCATATGCTCAGAATTGTCACTCTGTTTGTAACCATCGTTTTGTTAACACCTATTTGCTTAAATAAAATTTTTTTAAACAATTATAAGTTATATAATACATAACAGTTTACATAAATTAACAGATAAAAATATTAAATTGATATACGAAGATATAAATATTATAATTAGAAGCTTACAATTTCATTTTAATTATTTAAGATAATAATTATGAACAACGTTACTGAATTTAAATAATAAATCTGTATAAAAGAAAAATACAATTAAAATTATCACAAAGTATTCGTAAAGTTGACTTAACCTCGTAATTTTCTTTCCTGGAAAGACAGGATTCTTTACAATATCATGTAAAATTTTATAAATATTCTAGGAGAGTAAAGAGATAAAAATTTAGCATTACGTACTATTTCATTGTTGTAATGTTAAATGTTAGAATTTCTAATGTACATAATTTGGACTTTGGTCGGTAGTGTACAATAATAAATAAATAAATAAGCTCAGAATGTATAAGAATTGGAAATCTAAATAAAAACTGACTGTTTAAACAGTTTGAAGTGACAAAATTTAACAAATTTTTCGGAATAGACTTAGGTAAAGAAATAGATTTATTGTATATGGGACTTCAGACATGCAAACAGAACTCCAGCTCCAGCTGATCTGATAAATGAAAAATATAGACTCTTAATCGTTGAAAGTAGTGAACTGCGATTCTAATTTGACAATATTATGTGTATGTTCCACAAAATTGAGTTTTTCATTAATTATTACTCAAAAGTATATTGGGTAATTCTTTCTAATGTAATGTAATCAAGATTATATTTATAAGTTTAAATAAACTTTTTAACGCAGAAGCTCATTTCATTACATTTACTGCAGTTAAAAAGAAATTTAGAGGATTTAGACCATTATAATATATTTGACACTAAATACCGAAGCCTTCTGGCCAAAAGGAATAAGGGTTGCAGGTTTCATTTTTTTGGTCAACCAGGGATATCACTCAGAGACGAACAGTCACTGGAAGAATTACAAATCTTTAGGTGCTATACAGTGTACATCAAATTTGTAGCTTCTACAACAAAACATTCAGTGTACGAAATAAAATAGAAGAGTTGGAAGTTTTTCTTAGTCTTACAATCCTTTGACATCTTGTACCTATCCGAACACTGGCTGCACCAAAAAGAAAAAATAGCGTATACTTTAAAAGGTTATACTTTAGCTGCAGCTTTTTATAGACAAACTCACCGTTATGGAGGTGTAATGATTTTTTGCAATAATAAAATTCATTTTGAAACAGTGCACACAATTAATGACTTCAACGTTGAGTTAGTTTTTAATTACTGTGCTATCAGAATAATGGACAATAACATTGCTAACTTTGTTTTGACTGTGCACAGGTCACCGAATTCTAACATAAATTTATTTTTAAAACAACTAGGTATGTGCTTGTCAAAAATACTGTCAGATCACAATCATAGCAATGTATAAGTTTTATGTGATTTTAATATTAATCTTTCAACTGATAATTTACAGAAAAAGCAACTACTCGATGTAATGAATTCACACCATCTACACCAGGTTATATATGAACCTACACGAATATTTGTAATACAAGTAGCACATGTGTAGATATTATTTTTTACTAACTTCAATCCTTATATGTAGTTATACATCAGAAGTTATTCTTAACAAACTGTCAGATCACCCGGCCCAAATTTTTTGTATAAAACTGGCAAAAATGTAATTAATGATATCAGATTTGAAAAAAAGCAATTCTCTGAAGACAATTTAAATAATTTTATATTCAGATTGCACCAAAAAAAAAACTGGATTATGTTTTTAAAGCAGATAATGTAAACACTTGTTTCAATAAATTTTTAAAATCTTTCTTATATAACTTTCATATTACACACCCAAAAATTATTTTTTCGACACGCAGTAGAAAAATCTGATGTGGCCAGAACATAACCTCCCGCCCAATACTACTCTTAAACGATACAAAATAGTACTTGATACAGAAACATACCATCTTATTTGTTAATTTTCTATTTATATTTGATAATTTTAATTTTCTTTGGTATATTTATTTAATATTTTGACATATAATTCACTAAGAAAACAGCTTCATAATCACAATGACATGTGTCACATTTCGTAAAAAATTGAAAATTTTTAAATGTTTCCATGGTGTACTAGGAGTGCAAGATTTGTAAAATCTAATTTCTTTATATTTTATTATCTCTAAATCTAATGAAAATTAAATAAATTAGTGTAATAAAAATACATGTAAAATTAAATATTCTTCAACTTTCAAAATAACATAAATAGTTGAAAAATGAAATTTAACCGTGTTTTTCACGAAGAACTGTTAAGGGCTATAAGTAAACTGCTACTTCCGGTTGACCAATTTCATCCAAAATCTAATCAGCTCTTCATTTAAATATAAGAAGCAATAATTCACAAAATTGTATTTTTTGGTATTATAGTATTTGAGATATGCGAGACGAAAAAATTGCCACAGACTACACACACACATACATACATACATACATACAGACATCATCGCGAAAATAGTAAAATCGTATTGTAGGGACCCTAAAACGTGCTTATTCATTGAAAACTCACTACCCAATTTTTTGAACAAAAACAATACCTCCCTTACCTAGAGGTAGGCGGGAGGTAAAAAACAATGCGTGGATTACGAATGAAATAAAAACTCTTTCTTTTGAAATAAAAAAATGGTATGAACTTTTTAAACTAAATCTCGTGAACAAGATTATTATAATGCTCAGAAAAACGAATACCGCCAAACGATAAAAAATGCAAGACAAATGTACAACTCTCTATACTTACATAATTGTAATAATAATACTGCCAAAGTATGGAGGCTAATAAATTAAAATCCTAACACGTCTGATTCTAAAATGAAAAATATCTCGGGATTAAAGGACAAAAATAACATTGCAAGTACATCCATAGACATTGCCAACATAAATTAATTATCACTTTGCGAATTTTCCGCTTGATCTAGTGAAACAACATCCACAAATCACAGAGCCTTCTAAGTCGAAAACAAATAATGTTATTTTCTGTAATAACTCAATTTACTTGAATCCGTATTAATTTCAGCAATATTATCTTTAAATGATTCTTCAGCGACAGGAACAGATAATATTGCTGCACTACATCAACAGATCTATTTCTGAAGGAATTTTTCCTGACATCTTGAAAACTGCATTTCATAAAAAGGGTCCAAAAAATCTAGTAACAAATTATCTACCATACCATGAATGTAAACTCCCGTGCGGGAACAGTACGCAATAGAGGCTTAACTGAGAATCTTTCTAATTGGTGTGCGAATCTCACTTTAATCCTGAATGCAATTAAATCTGTAATCATTCAATTTTCTACTTTCAAACGTGACACAAGTATTTTAACTCGATGTTATTAAAAATCAATTCCTCAGTTAAACAGTACTGGGTATTCATCTTCATGAAAATCTAAAATGGGACCTTCAAACAAATGAAATTTGTACAAAACTTGCTCTTTTATGTTATGCTATAAAAAGACTTAGACAAATTACAAATGTATATATGGCTAAAAAATTATTATTCGATTCAATATTTTTTTCTGAATTCAATGATATTAACATGTAATGACCATATAATACAGAATATTTGAGAAAAAAGCAAAATTAAAAATATATCTTTTTATTTAAATTTGCATATACAATGTTTGCCATGGAAGAAAACAAATAAATCAAACAATTTTAAATATTAGTTTTTTTGAGTGTACCTCTGTATTTCTGTATTGTAACAACTAAATTAATAATTATTCTCATAATTACAGTTTTTTCAACTATTTCTGCATTTGGTTTATTTGTTTTCTTCCATAGCAAACTTTGTATATGCATATTTAAATAAAAATGATACATTTTTAATTTTGCATTTTTCTCAAATATTTTGTAATATATGATCATTACATGTGCATATCATTGAATTCAGAAAAAAATACTGAATCGAATAAGCAAATAAAAAAAATAGGTTGCCATTTAAAATAAGAAAGTTGCACCCCGCATTTTGAGAACCACTGGTCTAAAAAAATTATTGTTTCGCTCATTTTAATTACCTTATAATATAGAAATTGTTTGCTAATTTAACCGACCTCGTAGCTCTTATAGTTCTCGAAATAGCTATAGTGTACCACTTAAAATGAACACCCTGTATATATATATATATATATATATATATATATATATATATATATATATATATATATGTTACCTAACGTCTACCTGCCGACATCAGCGTTTCCCATCGGCCGCTATGTTCCCGCGAGCTGAGGAAGAATCACATTTCATTTATCTCTGTACACATGTTCATTTTATCTCAAATGTAGTTTTAGAAATCAGTCTTGTTGTAGTCTTAAAGCAATAAACATCTAAAAACTTTGCCTCTCTGTTCCTGAGCAAAAATAAAGTTTTTAAAAACCAATATCCAAGTTCTGATCAATTAAGTTATATATATATATATATATATATATATATATATATATATATATATATATATATATATATATATATATATTTTAATAATTATAAGCAAGGAACAAGTCATACATGTTCAGTTGGTTTTATTTGTATAAGAAAGTAGTGTGGTGCCCACACCAAATCTTTATGTATTTTATTGTAATCTGACATATTATATACCAATGTATTTTGGTCTTTTGTGTAATAAATTATTATTATTATTATTATATGGCTTCATAATCAAAAATTGTCCCTCGTATTAAAAGTTGACCTAAACAAAACTTGTTATAACAAAACCCTCCATCTTTAGGTAGGTTGCCAAAGCCTTTTGGAATACTTTAATATATTTGTCGTCATTTGCAATAGGTTTTATCCTGCTAACCTTTATCTTGCAGTCGGATCTTGGGGTAGAATTCTTGTAAATAATTCTGAAATTTGATGCTCTAAGTACTGGCAACTGAGAAATATAATAATATTTATCGAATTTATTCATATTTAGTATTATAAACCTACTTATTATCTAAATTATAATTAGGTGTGCACCTGTTGGACAGTGCTTTACATTAATGAATAAATAAAAAGCAATTAATTATGAGAATTTAAAATAAAATTCATTCTGATCCTTGATAACATTATCATGTAGTATCTGACATTTACTTTTTTCCAGAAATATTAAAATGTTCAAGGAAGCACTTGGAAAAGAGAGTTTTGCGAACGATCAAAAAGTTGAATAGTTTGTGCGCAATAGGTTGGATACCCGCCCGAAGTTATTCTTCGAAACGGGTATGAAAGAATTACCTGTTCGACGGGAAAAATGCATAACTAAGGAGGGGAACTAAGTAGAAAAATAATTATAAAGTTTGTTTTTTGCCTAAATGTAAAATAATTTTGCAAAAGGCTCGTTTATATTTGAATGACCCTAGTATATATTTCCTAAGGTCGGAAATCCTGGATTTCATTAAACAGACAGGGCTCCTTGAAGAGGAGTAAAATCTAGAGGGTACAATAGACCAAACAGTCGCAGTACAGGGATGAAAAGGACCACCTCCTGACAGTAATAATAATAATAAGGTCGGAAACTTTTTAATAAGATAGTCTTTTTATCGAAACTAAAAAATAACAGAACTTTAATCCCATTTTATATCATTCACGCTATAAACAAATATGTTTAATTTATTAAATTTATAACGATACTATACTGAATTAACGAACTTAGATTTCGTAAAAATAACACAAAGAAATATAATTCGGTATTGGTTGCATCCTTAACGCCAGTTAAAATTAACTTTTATTAATGCTTTCAGAAATTAAATAAATATTTGTAATCAAATTGTGAAGAATAATATTACTTAATTTATTCACGCATGAAGCCGTTTAAATTATCGATACTTTTTATCTAACAGGAAAAAAATAATTAAGTACATACTATATTTATCAAATGCGTGTTCACACCAAATAACTAAAATGAATTTAAATTTGACTATAGCTTGTTTTCATTTGCCAACCGTATACGAGATATAATTCAGACTGTAACGCTGCCTGAACCTATTGTACTAAATCTAATTGAGCTAGGAACGCATTTTCAATGCTTGCTTTGTAAGCTGATTAATAGTAACCTCGACGGTAATGACAATTATTTCAGGGAATGGTATTTACCATTTTAATTTATGAGCTAACTGATTTAAAAAGAGAATAACATAAAAATAGAAAATCTTACCTGAAAACTATTGAACAAGTAGAAAAAGCACCACGTAATAATGACATTGTAATATAGCGCTACGAAGAATGTTACAATACACGAAGCGATACCAATCCCACCCAGCCATGGATGAATCGTATTCCACACACCGAGAGAGCCGAGTCGCATTTTTTGTCCGATTCCTAATTCAATTAAGAATAGTGGAATACCTTCCAGGATGAGCATTATTGCGAATGGTATTAGGAAGGCTCCTGAAAATAAGAAAAGAAATTTCAGTGTGAAATACTCAAACATAATATGTATATTATTAAAAATGCATGCTGCTTATTACAACTATAAACACGTCATATCATGTATGTTATAATAGAGGTTGGACTAACTTTGCAAGCCTGGCCCTAAACCATAATGCTAATTTCTCAAAAGTGTTGCTAATACCATAGCAGCCTGTTACTCTCACTTTTATCTTCGTCCTCATGACAATGTTAAAGAAATGTCACTGCATTCCTCCCTTTACTGTCAATATATTGGCAACAAAATATAGTCAATACATTCTACCCGTTTTAGTTACTATTTTGTCAAAGAAAGACCATTACCCAGTTCCACCCTTTCCTTTCCAAACCGTGGTAAAAGTTGTTACTACGTCATTCCTTATTCGGTCACTAATATGTAAAAAAAGGTCGCTGGGTTGAATACCCCTCATTTTATTTTACGATTTTTAATTAATTTTATGATTTTCTGTTTCTATTTTCTTCCATTATTAACAAAAATACTTTTCTTAAAATCTTAAATTGTAATTAATTTATATTTTTCTTATTTATTTTCTTTAAGTTTAGACAAAACATTCAAAAGTTAATCCATCAACATAAAATAATAAAATAAAATAATCAATTTATAATAATTTATATCACAATACCATTGCAAACTTTACAACTAAATAAAATAAATAATATATATAATATAAATATTTTGTCAACTTGTAACCTTGACTACATATTTATTTGTTTATAATTTATATTTCACCTGAAGAAGGCAGCACTTTGCTGCCGAAACGTTGTGTTTTTAATAAAAATATTACAGAACTTAAACCCAGTTATTGTTATTTAAATAAATATATCATCACGCCTTTTACCCATTATGGGTGTGGCACTCTGCTTACGCAGATCTCGGTAAGTGATATATTTTTACGTATGAAATGCGGTTACCAGCCGTCAAGTCATAGCCCCCAAAGTTGTTAGTGTAGGAGGAACCAAAGGGGTAAATTTAAATTGGCAACTGACAGTATTGGGATTCGAACTGAGGATCTCACGATCCACAGTCCGATGCGTTACCACGGAGCTATTTAACCCATTTACAACCATTTGTAAAAATTAATTACAAAACAGTTCCGACTAAAATTCTATTTACTTTTGGTTGGGATTGTCCCGCCTCAACCTCCTTAAACTAAAATAACGTTATTTTTCAATATTATTATTCTTTTAATTAAATCTCTTAACTAGAGATACCACGAATAGTGTTTTTGCTGAATACCAAATATCGAATATTCGGCCATGCTCTCTGCCGAAGCGCCAAATATTCGATCTAGATCAATTCAATTCAATATCTTCACATTTAATATGTTTTAGATCAGACCATAGATTAATTTTTATTATCGGATCTGTTTGTTTTCTTTTTTTACATCAAATCAGGAATAAAAGTTTTTTTTTTTAGATCATAAAATGGAGGCAGTAAGGGAAAATGTTTCAAACAATAATTGTAGATAATAATATTTGAAGTATTATTCTAATACCAAAATTTGTATTAAACCATATTTTACTAAGATATTTTAAAATAACTTGATACAGCTTCAAGTAAACTACCACTTCCGGTTATTGGATTATCACCAAAAATTATCAGCTCTTCCAAAGGGTATACAATTGATATATACAAAATATCAAAATTTTCAGTTTAGTATTTTTTGAAAAACCGTAACTCCAGAAATCCACACAGACTGACAGGGATTCGCTAAATTGCGAACACGAAAAAATACTTCGCGAACTAAAGAAGGAAGGAGTTATCGAAGTATGAAGGATTGTGAATATAAAAGTCGTCGTGAGGAAAGCACCCCATCCCTTTTGTTAACATTCAATTGCTGTGATGTGATGTATACATAGGGTATGCATCATTACCATAAATACTGTTATAGTTATTTACTTTGTAAGTTATTCTTGACTGTACACTCGAAACTTGAATGGAAAATAATGAGTACACCAGCCTTATTACGTTGCAATTATGTTTATTTGTTCATAAATCTCGACGTTTCGGCCCTATTTTGAAACTTCTTCAAGACCAAATGAATTCACATAATGGAGTCAATTTTAAGATCACAGTATATCATATTTTAGGAACTAAATCTTCGGTACCACATGGCAAAAAACAGATGAAAAAATTACAACCTGGACCTACAAGGAGACTGACAGCTTTGTTCTAGTATAATTAATTAAAAATGTCTGATAATGATCTATCTGAATCTTCGGATGTAGAAGAATCAGCAGCGCTGGCATTTTAATCATTGCTACCCATAAAATCTAAGGAAAAATATGAAAATACTTAGCAACAATTTAAAAATTGGTGTAATGAAAAAAGAGTAAAGGTGATCAATGAAGAAATTTTGCTAGCATATTTTGAACAAAAATACAGGCTCCTCGAAAGTACCACATTGTGGAGTATTTATTCAATGTTGAAAGCAGGGTTGTCATGAAAAAACCCAGCCCGAAAAAACCCACTTGAAAAAACCCCAGTTATTATAAAAATTTAGGCATGTTAAAGAATTGATTTAAGAATAGTATAAGTTCAAAGAGACCTATTTATTTTTTAAAGGTATACAATTATTATATACAAAAAAGAAAAATTTGCTTCTGTCAAAAAATAAAAAATTCTGGAGTGAGTAGAATCTGAAAAAATAATAATTACAGTAAAAATAGAACATAATAGGTATACCTTGTTTTCTATTTATAGTATTTAAGCATCATTATCTTTTATGTTATGTTATGTTATACATGAAAAATATAATATTTTTTATTTTTGAAAAAACCCAGTAATGGGCTTAGTTTTTTCAAAAAAACCCAGTTGGCTGGGCATATCTTGAAAAAACCCGGGTTTTTGACAACCCTGGTCGAAAGCGACATTATCAATGAAAGAAAATATTGATATAAAGAAGTATGCTAGTTTAATAGCTTTCATTAAAAAAATTCGACAGGACTTCAAGTCGAGAAATCCAGTGTTCTAACAATATTAGAAATAGAAAAATTCTTGAAAGAAGCAAATGATATAACTTACTTGATGATGAAGTTATTTGAATTTAAAATTTTATCATATACTTCAATAATAATTAATTATTTCCTATTTCTTCAGCTTGGAAAATTTAAAGTCATGGTATCATTTATACTGATTGAGATTCCTAACACAAAAACCAATGTACGAAGAGAATTTACGATTTCAAGTCGAAATATATAAGATTTGGATCTAGTTGAAATATTTAGAAAATATGCCGTTCTGCGCCCATTATTAATTGAAAATTCAAGGTTTTTCCTTGGGTTTCGAAACGGAAAGTGTACTAAATAATCTGTTTTTAAAAACGATCAAAAATTGTGTAAGCTATCATTTGAGTAATATTCGATGTTGAAGGCAATAATACTGATATAATCACTTTCTCGAAATTAATTACTTTCTTTTAAAGAAGAAATGGTTGCTACTAACCTAAAAAGTAAACATTACAGCGGAACAAGTTGATTAATTCTTAAAAGATACACTAGACAAAGTATTTTTAATGGTCAAAGTAATTATTTTTATCAAAAACTTTTAAATATGCTTTGTATAAAATTATTAATAATAAATGTAATTTATATAAAATAATTTTAATAAATATTTTACTTGTTGCTGTGGTTACTTGTTTACTTGCCAATTTAATCCCTTGGGATTAAATTTCGAAATTTAATCTCTCCGAGATTAAAACAGACACTTCAGTCCACGAGAAAGAAGAATAAATTAGGGCTTTTAATCCCGGAAGTACAAAAAAGGTTTTTCTTACAAGTAGACATACAAGTACAATTGATACAAGTATAATATAAACGTTGAATAATATTAATTCCCACAAATTTATTTCAAATGAAAAGTATAATACTCTAAATTGAAATAAAATGATTGAGGTTCCTATACATAACAAAACAGATTAGGATATTATTATCGTGGAGTTATTCTTTATAATGCACTGCCTCATAATCTAAAGACATATGTCTGTTAAAAAGTGTCCTTATCTAATAAAAACAATTCTTATACAAGAAAAATACTGCAACAGTGACGATTACTTCACGGATTGTAAAAACAATACATTTTGTTTGGGCTAGTGGACGCCTACTTATCTTATTATTATATAATGTTTATTCGCTACCCATAATTACATACATACATACCTACATCTTTATTGGCTTCTAAAACATACACGCCAGGAAGTAGGTAATGCAAAACAATACAATTTGATATACAAAATAATACAATACCACAAACCAGTTAAATAGTAATGAAATAATACTTGATATAACACGAACATAATTAATTCCATAACAAGACCAAATGTGACAGTCTATACGCAAAATTTACAAAAGAAAAAAGGTGTTAAATTAAAGAAAATAAATATTTGAAATTTGTTACCAAATTCCATTTCGCAGAAAAGAAATTTAACACTAACTTAATAACCTGTGATAAGAAACATTAATTATTCAGCCATACAAAAACTACGTAACTTTAACGCTCCAATTACAAACAAATATACATTTTTTATTTTTTTGGGAGAAAGATTGTCCACCAGAGTGTAGTAATTATCTTTGTTTAAATATGGGAGATATTCCCATAGGAACATTTGTCTTATATGGATGTAAATTCGTCAAATTAAGAAAAAATGATATATGTCCTGTTACTGTTGGGATAATTATTTGTAATTTCATATTTACTTGCTATTAATAAGCAAATTCTATCTTGTTACTCAAATTTATTGGTATTATTAACTTACTTAATCTAATGTTATTATTTGTTACTATATGCTATTCTAATTAATAATTGTATACAATTGTTATATTATTTTTTGGAAATAATAGTTATTTATGTATCAAGGCACTGAAGTTTAACTTTTCATCACGAATATGGAATTTAGTTGCCGAGGCCCGTAGGGCCGAAGAAAATAAACCATGTGAGTGATAAAATGGGATTTCAGTGCCGCGGTACATATTAAATTTTATTTGAAATCTAAAATTAGAAAAAACTGTTAAAAATATATTATAAAGGTTAAGTTCATACATCTGTCAGTTGTCAATTGAAACTGACACTCAGTGTTGTCAACCTCGAACAGTAAAGTTATCGTAAATAACACTCAAAATTATGTGTTTTGTCCTCAATTTCGTCATCGAAATAAATTAGTTAATTTTTCTTGCAAATTTTGTTTCATGTTACGTATAAATTTACTATAGTACAATATATCTGGCAAAATTATCCTACTTGTAGAATAATTAATTAACGGTTGCCAACAATGGGTTGCCCAAAATCGTCGCATAATGGGTTTCTTTAGTGACGATTTTTGAGCTTTTAATGACGATTTCTGAGTACTTTAGTGCCGATTTCAAATAAATTGCCATTATTATAATGTAGCTAAATTATTGGGCCAATTCTGAGCAATTCTGTAAAGTCTGTAAGAGAATCTGTAAGATCTGTAAATGCTTACAGGTCAAATGGCAATTCTGACAGCATCTGTTCCTTACAGAAAATTGTAAATATGTTACATATATCTGTAAAAGTTACGGTGAAGTTTGAGGTGCCTGTAAACTTTTACGGTCACTGTAGAATGCGAAAATTCATCATTATTTTATGAATAATATTATCACTACTATTATTTATTCCCTTTAGAGACTTCTAGTATTAAATCAGTTAAAAATTAATAATCATGATAATATTATTTATTGGATTGCTTAGCGAAGTTTAACAATAATTATCCAACAACGCGTATTCCTTTTGAGGTATTTTGATACAGACATTTTTCCTTACCAATTTATATCAATTTTACTTTAAGGGTTTTCGTAACTTTATATTTGTGTGTGGTAGTTCTTTCCAAAATCCAGTTGGTTCAAACTGTTGGATATGTTTAAGTCAGTCGTCTGTCTGTAAGTAAAGTATTAAAAAATATTAGTAGTATTTTAGTGCCTCCAGAACTGACAATGATCATCCGTTTTCGTTTTTTAATATATGTTTTCAGTACCGAATTTGTAATTCCATATGTTCAAACAATAAATAATTTAATTTCGACTTAAGTTAATATATTATTTAAGTATTTTCAGTACTTACTTCATTATATTAAGTGTAAATAATTAAATATTTTATTTTATCTGTCACATGTCACTTACAGATAACCAAAATATTATTGTGAAGTTAGACGAATGTCGTAAAATAATCGTCTCGTGACCGTAAAGTTGATCTGTAAGTTGTCTTCTTACAGGTATCTGTCGAGAATTGCCGAAACTGTAAATCTGTAAAGTTGTTAGTTACGGGCGTATCGTAGGTAACAGATTTACGAATTTACGATCTTACAGAAAAATGTTCAGAATTGACCCATTAATCTGCCGATATTATTGAAAATCCATAGTTAATAATAATTCCGTAGATTGTCATATAAAATTACCAGTTACCCCATTTGCACTACAATTTTTGGAAGTTGTAATTTAATGACTGGTAATCGTCTTCATGTGAGATTTATTTTTATGCCGAGTACCACACCTAGAAATTGGTAAATAATGTAATGACATTTGATCATATCTACTGAAATAAAAAATAATAATGTATATATAGTTTACGTCTCATTGTTTCATTTCATAATAGGTGCTGGTATTTCAATCCTTATTTCAACACTCTGCGAAACTTGATACTCAACGTTAATGTATGTTATTCAAGTAACAGCTTAATTTCAATTTCTTTCATTATGTTACACATCCTTGATAATAATTTTAATTCATACGATTATGCATACGTATTTGCCGGTTAGGAGCAGCTCAAAAATTGTGTTTAAATAAGATAATTGCATAATTAAAGTAACTTGACAAAAAACACACCGTCTAGTATACGAGTATATATTTCTATGAGTATATCGTCTTTATGGTATGTAGTAAAGTTTATTTTCATATGATTTTTATTAAACTTTAAAACCTCTGTAGCAGAGGTTCAAGAAGTACAAGTTATTCATTCAATATCCAGTCGAGAAACAACTCATCTATTTAAAACCTTCAAGTACAAGTTATTCAGGTACTAAATTGAATAAAATGAAAATAGTATTTAATAGTCATTTGTATACAATGACACAAAAGTATAATTATTATTACGAATTAACCATATGAGTAATAAAAAAACTCAAAGAATATTTCTAAATTATTTAAAGTCAGAGTATATTGAGAACTGACATGTCCGATGGCGGCAGCACCATCGGGTCGATCAGCTGATTCTGAATTGGTACTCGCAGTATTGTGACATATGAAATAATCAACAAGAGCAATTTTTTCACATAAAATGAGGCTTGGTATCGCAGAACATTTTAGATTTCTGGAAAATTCATATTTAATAGAAAAATTATAATACGGCCAGGTAAAATTAAAGAAGACCGGAAAATATTTGATATTTCTAAAATCAGCCATGCAATATGTTTTCGTTTTAAAAAAGAACTACTGGAATGCACCAAATATACAAACTAGTAATGTTTTGTTTATTTTGGCGTACTGCCATAGGAATTAGGATTCGCTGACTTAATGGCGCCCCTGACACTTGCTTCGTTTGCCATTTACCTTACATAATTTGAATTTATATTTGGAAATAATTCGCATTGAATTTTAAACTCAGTATACATAATTATTTATAATATACGTAACGTTTCATTTAAAACAACCAGCGCTTTTTTGTGCGAACTAATGACTTTAGAAAAAAATGATATATACAAAAAATGACCAGGAAAAATGACCCTATTTAATAAAAATAACAAACAGAAAATCTAACCAGTGGTTCTCAAACGATAGAATAAAATTTTATTTTTTTAAATACTAACCTATATAAACTTTTAGTCCATTAGATAGAGAATTTTTTCTGATTTCAACGATATAAATATTATATTAGGTTGTATAGAAATTATTTTGACAATAATGGTATTAAAATCAGAAATAATTTTTATGTACGGGGAGTGTGGAAGAAATTTAAATTCAATAATACAAAGATTTTCACGCCTTTATCCCCAAAAAGTGCAACCCACTCGTGAATTATTGAGAACAATTATTCGAAATGCCCAAACTGTTGGGTCATTTCATAAGTTGAAAAGGAAGGTCAACCCAGAATAATTGATGAAGATATTGAAATTGATGTACTAGGATTTTTGCTGCTAATACCAATGCATCTACTAGAGAAGCAGCACAAGAGTTTCAAATTAGAAACAAGTCAATATGGAAAATTTTTAAAAAATATAAATATCGTCCTTCTAAATATACTTCGACTCAAGGATGAATGTAAAAATAACATTCATCAAGCATTTAGAATTGAGAAGAATAATTGAAATTTGTATTCTTAATCAAGGTGTTTTTGAACAAAAATTATACTTTTAAGCAGAGCTGGGCGTGTATTTAAATATTGTACTTATAAATCACGACTTAAATACTTTTCAAAGTGATTATATTTGTACTTAAATACATTTATTATGAAAATACTTTGTATTTATACTTAAGTACAAAATTTGTAAAGTATTTGTATTTTGTACTTGAATTGAGTATTTAAATATATTTAAAAGTACTTAAGTACTTTTATATATATTTAAGTACTCAATTCAAGTACAAAATTTGTAAAGTATTTGCATTTTGTATTTGAATTGAGTATTTAAATATATGTAAAAGTAATTAAGTACTTTTCGAGTAAGTATATGCGCTACTGCGTAGTGTGTACCAACATGTTCGAACCTGCGCATTCAGTGTAGGGAATTTAGTCGAAACCAAGATGTTCATGGCAATAAAATATACAAATATAGAAAAAATTAGTGACGATGACAATTTGCGTGACTTTAATGAAGAAAAATCAATTTACACGGAAAACGCGAATTTTAAAGTTGAATTATGGGTACTACAATATTTGGACGACTCTAGAAAACATGTAACAATGTTAAATACTTATCCCATTTTAAAACAATTCTTTTATAAATATAATACTTGCCTCCCGTCATCAGGACCAAATGTGAAAGTGATAATAATTTTGAAAAATTAGTTCTGAAAGCTAATAAAATTGGAGGAACAGTATAGTTTTATTTTCTTTGTTTCTCTATTCGTTACCTTAGTTATTATTCATATTATATTTTATTTAAAATATGTTGGTTTTTTTTTCCTGTGTTCAAATAAATATTCTTTTTAAATTACAATGTATTATGTATATAACTAGGTAAACATAAAGTTTGTCTTTGTTTATTATTGTTGTAATTTTATTTTATTTATTTTACAGTACAGTACTTCATTATCAATACCTACCTACAAGCTTGCCTTTCCTTAAATGTAATTTAATTCAATATTTTTTAAAAGTATTTGTACTTAAAAATTGAATAAGTACAAAAATATTTGTATTTATACTTAAGTACATTTTTCAAAATTTTAATTATACTTATACTTAAGTACAAAACAAAAAATTTAATTGTACTTTGTACTTAAGTACTTTTTTTGTGTACTTATGCCCAGCTCTGCTTTTAAGTGAAAAAATACTAAAAATGCCTATGGTAGCATAAATCGTAAATAATAAGTATAAAATAAGTAATTAATAATCGTATTAATAGTTGTTTATTGCATAGCCTACTTCAATATTGTAAAATTATTTCTAATTTTTAATACCATTTTTATCAAAATAATTGTTATTCAACCTCATATCATATTTATATAGTTGAAATCAGAAAAAAATCTCTATCTAATGACTAAAAAAAATTTTATACTGAAAGTTATAAGACAAACATCAGTAACATGTAATTCATCGTTGTAAATCATCTTCTGATTTTTTATCTCCAATAAAATGATCACCACAAATAAAATCTATTGATTTTGGGATCCTCGGTGATCAAGACTATAAAAATATTATTTTATTTCAATTCGACACTTATAAAGTAAGGTTATATGTACTTATTTTTTTCTTTTAACGGCTTTAATCCAATTTTTTCTTTTTGTCACTTTCCCACCTCCTGTTGGAAAACTGTAAAATTTGCACTTACTCTTTCTACCTGTATTGTTGCAATTAACTTCGCCAGAACCACTATGAACCATTTTTGAATAATTTTTCATAGTAAAGTGAACAACATGAGCATAATTAAATGCTTATTTTGTCCGCTGCTCACGCTGCAGTCGCTTCAATTACCCCCACCACATACTTTGCACCCGGGCAATAGCGCATGTTGAAGCTATTCGCAACTGAAATGAAACCGTAGCCATCTGGTAGTAAAATTATAAACTGCTATGAGGAGTAATGGTGTGTAAGATGCGTTTGACGCAATGTTAATAAAAGTGATCTTAGTGTAATTGTTTAATTCAATATTGTTCTCTCATTTATTTGTTCTTCCCCAATCTTATTAAATTTGATTCGTGTTATAATGAGATTCACAATCAAGAAAAAAATCCCAACAGAAACTGTTGTGTAATTTATTTCCAAGAAAGGGTGCAAATAAAGTGTAAATATTAAACAAATATGGAGAACATTAATTGACTGAGCATATGACAATTTTATATTAGCTTGTGCGATAACTAACCTTTTTCACCAATTTTGAGTGAGGATAAGTTTTTGGAATACCTAAGTTATTTAATGAAATTGATTATTTTTAATACAAAATTGTATTTTTAAATGTATTGTTCCAGTTAGTTATATCAATACAAACCATTCTCGAAACTATTATTTATATCTGTTTTATATTTTTGACTCACCCATACCTAAAGATAAAGTAAGAAATAAACCAATTTTATAACAAAGTGACTCGTTTGAAGGTAATTATAATATACTATACAATATATACAAACATTTTATATTAAAAAAGTTTTCCAAAACTAATGAAGAGTCTCCGTGTTTACACCGCCAAACTTGTCAATACTTCAAAAATAAAAACAAAAAGGGTGGTATAGCTGTACTCCACTCAATAGAATATGCAAAAATACTTCTCTATAAATTATATTAGACTTCAAAACTCCGTCTATTCAAAATTAATTTAATTTTTTGATTCACTTTCCTATGTTGCACATGTTATCTACCAATGCCGATTACTCCTTTTAGTAGCCATTTTGAAAGGTACAGTGCTGTCGCCATCGGCAATTTCAGTCGCGAATAATGGAATGCAGTATAGATGATGAAGCCAAAAATGAAACCAGATCAAAAATCACTAACGTTCTTACCAATTACGTAAATCACACAGATACGAGGAACACAACCACAGAATCCAGTCTAGCCAAATCATTTCAACAGACCAAGGAATTTCTAAAAGATTCTAAAGACAATTCTGGCAGCGGATAAAACTAGCTAAACTATTATATGTATAGAACGGAAACATAAAAATGAATGAACATCTAAATGACACAGAGCTACGTACCGGTCAACACAGACTTAACCTCTAAAATTTAAAATAAAAACATCAGACTTATTAAAAACCTGTTTGATAACAATTTTATCGATAATCCTTACTGAAAATTGTGCTGTTTCTCCACGCATGAATGGGCTAATTAAACTACACAAAGTTAATCTATCGATGCGGCAAATTTTACGATTACACTGCGAGAAGATTATATTTTAATTTCTCACGACGTGGTATTACTTTTCACAAAATATCACTTTGGACCTAGCTCTTGATGGTGTCGAACGAAAATAGGAACTAATATCTACCAGAACAAATATTCCACTTATAGAATTCGAAGAACTAGTATCCTTTGTATACTCGTAAGTTTTTTTTACAATTAACAACACCTTTTACAGACAAATAAAAGGTTTTTTAAATAACCTAAGCCCAACTATTTGGCTTCCAAAATTAAAATACGCTAACTAGTGGTAGAAAGCTAAAGTAACCATAAGGTACATAAATTTAATTGTATTTTGAAATTAATTGTTATTTAAAAAAAATTAATAACAATAGTAGTTATTTTAAGAGTATTCCAACGTAAGCCTGGTATAACGTTTGTTTTAGCCGTATTATTTAAATATGATGTAAAAACGAAAGGTTCATTGTATTTGTAGGTTATAGGTTAAGATTGAAATTTCTCCAAAAAAACCTATAAAACAGAAAAATTTGTAGTGTGTATGGCAACAGTTCTGCTGCCAATAAAAGCAAACTAGCAATACTAATGCAAGCATTCGCCATCATAAGATATCATACAAGATGAATTTGACGTGTCCCTTTTGGCAATTGTGATCAACGCCATTCTTGATAATTTGGAAGTCCAATAGCAAATTTAGTGATATATATGTTGAGAGAGGCGGTTCTTCCCACGTTACCATGCCAACTTCCATTCATCAAGAAATATGTAGACGATCTAATAACTACAATTGTAATAAAACACCTGGATGAAGTTTTGCATGCGTTTAATGCTTAAAATTCGTGTAACGTTATTGGTTTTATTAAAATAGGGACTGCTCCCAATGCATCTTGTGAAGCATCCACAGATACTGTTACCAGTTGTGATGTATTACAAAATTGTAATTCTGCTATTATTGTAAGAACTTGTTTCATTTTGTTTTATGCTTTCGTATGATTTTCAAACCATTCAAAAATAGTATTTTTCTTTAAAAGTTGTCGTAATTCCCCAGTTACATTGGATAAAACATATGTAACCATTTCCAAAAACTTTTCTAAATCATTTTTATTTTTAGGCAAAGGTTTTTATGCTTCATCTAGTCTTACACCCTCTTTACTCATTATATAATTTGATTTCATTAACATTGAATTTGCATTTTTGTAAATTAAGTTTTACTTTTTCCTTTCTAGCTCTTTCTAATACTTTCTTTAAGTTTTCATCATGCTCTTGTTGATTCTTACCAATCACTACCAAACCTCAATGTACGACGTTTGTCCTGGAATATCTTAAAATATTTCTTTGAACCGCCTGAGAAATTCGTCCGACGCGGATGAAACACCGAAAGGTAATCTCAAAAACATATACCTCCCGATGGGTGTAGCAAAACAACATAATTTTTGTCTCTCTTCGTCTAATGATATTTGGTAAGACCCTTGATTTGCATCTAGTATGCTAAAAACTTTTGCATTTGAGAAATTAGCTAACCAATCATCTGTAGAGGTATCTGAAAAAATTCACGTTTAATTACTTTGTTCAGTTCTACTGGATCTAAACAAATTCTTATTTTTCCATTTGGCTTTCTAACTACCACTAACGGATGAACCCACTCTGTTGGTTTATTAACTTTTAAATTATATAATTGTTTTCTAAATTCTCTAATTCTATTTTTAATTCATTTTTAATAGACAAAGATTTTTTTCTCTCATTGAACACTTTTGGAATGGCATTTACTACTACTTTTATTTTATAATGTTGTTTTAAGCAACCAATTCCTGTAAAAACATCTTTGAACTTTAATACTATAAAATTTTTTACAGCAACAAGTAATTTTGTAACTTAAAGTATAAAAATGTGTTATAATCGTACACAGGTAACTTTAATAAATACACACTTCGTTTTATTAAATAAAATTGTGGTTCCAATCGTGTCTGTAGTAATAATTGACTATTTTAATACAACAAAACTTAAGTTAGTACACCCGATGTGTTGCATTCAGTACAGTAAGAGTACGTTCTCGTTCTTAATCCGCTTTACAACAAATAATTATTCATTATGTCCTATTCACACGTTGCTACTTTGATGACACTTGCGTGCAACTGTTGCATCAGCAATCAGCTTTAATACCTATGAAAATTACTGTTCAATGCGGGCCAGTACGGTGGTTAGAAGACACCCAACAGATCTGCACATACCGTCTATTAACAGTTTCCACGCCCCTAGCTACAAGGGCTGGTACCATGAGCTCTGATTTTGGGTGTTTTAAGAGCAGTGTTTTAAGCTCGGTTTTACTTCTGTATAATGTTCTAAAATTATTTTATAAAAAAATGCTTCAAATAGAAGTTACAGAGAAATATTATCTACCACTTTTATTTAAAGTATTGTTTTATATTATATTTTAGAACATTGTACATCGCTAAAATCGTGCTTAAAACACCCAAAAAAAGAGCTCGTGGTACCAGCCAATACCTCTGCCGACTACTATAAATTAGGGTGGATCGAAAAAAATCAATTTTTTCAAATCGTCGTTGTAGGTCTAGGTGTGTAGTGGAATTATGCATAAATCATGTTTTTAATGACATGTGTAGACTCGTTTTGAGTTACTCTTATTGACTATCAAGCTTATTTGCTTGTACCGTTGCGATTGTTCAACTTGAAGACCTACTAAAACGGCCAAATTTGCTATTTTCGTCATTTTTTATTCTCCCTCGCGTGTCTGTATGTACACGGCGGACTCTATACAGGCGGGAGTGTGGTAGTGGGGGAGCGTGACGTCATGAGGCCGGCTATCAGCTATATTGCAATAGACTTCTCTGTTTTTTTATGCAAATTCGCTGTTAATTTATTATTTGTTGATATTATAAGTGATTATACTAATATAAAATGCCTCGAAAATGTTATAGCTTGTAAAAGCAAATAAGACAGTACTTCAGAAAATATACCAAAATTTCAATGTACAAAAAAACAAGGATTATTTTGATAAATGAAAATGCATATCACACAAAAACTGGACGCCTTGTGTATTATTACTGAATACTGCATTTTAACTAGTTACAATTATACCTATAAAGGAGAAACAAAAACATATTATGATAAACCATACTTAAAACCGGATTCATTGATTACTTGTTTTCCAGGCTTACCTAGTTATTTAAATATAAAACCTAATTGAACTGGATGTTATTTCGACTGTGTAAATTGTAAATAATACTTGAAATCTCAGTCACACAGCATTTATTCTTCTTACATAACCGACGTTTTGGTAGGTAAGCCTGGAAAACAACCCGGCAATGAACCTGGTTTTAAGTTTGGTTTATCATAATGATAGTGAAGTTGTTTTTGTTTCTCCTTTATGGGTATAATTGTATGCAATCTTCAATATATTGTTTATTACACACAACTGATGTTGCGGAAAGAGTCCAGTTTTTCATGGAATGCAATTTATCCATTTATCAAAATAATCCCTGTTTCTTGAAAATTGAAATGTTGGTATATTTTCTGAAATACTAACATAATTGCTTTTACAAGCTAGTACACAACATTTTCGAGGCATTTTGTATTACTAAAATCACTTATAATATCAACAAATAATAAATTAATAGTGAAACTGCATAAAAACAGAGAGAATCTATTGCACTATAGCTAAAAGACGACCTCGTGATGTCACGTTCCCCCACTACCACATTCCCACCTGTATAGAGTCCGTCGTGGTATGTATTTGTGTGTGTATGTGGTCTGTGCCAATTTTTTGTATTGCATAACTCAAATACTATAATACCAAAAATACAATTTTGTGTATTTTTGCTTCTTATTTATATGAAGAGCTGATAAGATTTTGCATAAACTTGGTTAACCGGAAGTGTCAGTTTACCAGAAGCCTTTAACAATTTTCCGTGAAAAAACATGGTTAATTTAATTTTTCAACAATTTATGTTACTTTGAGAATCGTAGAATATTTAATTTTACATCAGTTTGATTACACTAATTTTATTAATTTTCATCAGATTTAGAGGTAATAAAATTAAAGACAAAAAAATCATCAACCGCCACCACGCCTATTGCTTCACGGCTACTTAGTATGCGGCTACGAAGACGTGTGCTGCTACTACAATTAAAAGGATTTATTTTGAATACTTTCGGTCCTACAAGAATTCAAGTATTCACTGACAACAAATTAATACAATATTTCAGACATATAAATGAAGTTCAAAATTCAAATAACGCCACCGAATATAATTGCTATCTTAATATTTTGGTTTCGGATTCTATTCTCTCTTCATTTTCTATTGTTTTACTTTATTATAGAGCACCACCTTGCGAAAAAACATTGTGACGTATAATTCGTGCAACGTAATAAATAAAGTAAACAAAAATCAATAATAATAATAAGAGCCTAATTCATATTCTGGTGGACAACGGCCTCCTTCAATTTCGTCCATTCGTCTCGGTTCTGTGCTGTGCGTGGCCATGTACTTCCTGCCACTTTCGAGATGTCGTCTTCCCATCTTCTAATTTGTCTTCCTCGTCTCCTTTTCTCAGTTATTGGTATCCAATTTGTGATGCCTTTGGTCCATCTATCGTCCATGGTTCTCTGGATGTGCCCCGCCCAGCGCCATTTCAATTTTCTTGTGTGTGTTTCTACGTCGTTAAATAAAAAAATAAATAAATACATCATCACGCCTTTTACCCATTATGGGTGTGGCACTCTGCTTACGAAGATCTCGGTAAGTGATATATTTTTTCGTATGAAGTGAGGTTACCAGCCGAAAAATCATAGCCCCCAAAGATGTTAGTGGAAGGGGAACCACAGGGGTAAATTTAAATTGGTAACTGTCGGCAATGGGATTCGAACTGAGGATCTCACGATCCACAGTCCGATACGTTACCACGGAGCTATTTGACTTGTGTTTTTCTTCTTAGGCTTTCATTGCTTACTCTATCTTTCAAGGAGACGCCTGTCCATTATTCGTTCCACCTTTCTTTGTGTAATTTTTAATTTTTTGCTGATTTTCTGTTTGACAGCCGTAGGATAGAGAGGGGAGTACACTGGTTGAATACTTTTGTTTTCAATTGTATTGTTGTTGTTTCCTTTGAAAATGTAACGTAGGCTCCAGAACTTGTTCCAGGCTTGATTTATCCTTTTCTGTATTTCTAAATGTGATCTTTGGTGGAAGCTCAATTTTTGTCCTAAGTAGCTGATTTCTGTTGTACATTGACTCCCCGTATATACTGACTTTTGAAGGTGCTTCATTTGACATTACTTTTGTTTTCGTTATATTTATGTTCAGTCCTGCTTCAGTGCCAGCCTGTTGGAGGTCGAGGATCATAGTTTTTGGTTCGGTAGCGTTGTTAGAAGTCTGCACGACATCGTACGCGAATCGCAGATTTGTTAGTCTTTTGCCTTCTATGTTTATTCCGTTTCCTTCCCATTCAAGTTTCCTAAAAAGTGATTCTAGCGCACTGGAGAATGAAGCGGTAGATAAAGGGTCTCCCTCTCTAACGGCTCTGTTAAACTTAAAAAATAGGCCTAACGAGTTCAGCATTATTGCTGCTTTGTTAACAGTCTGGATATATTTCTTCCAATAAAGTTAGGCATTCTTCTTCTACCCCCTTTTCTTTTAGTGACTTAAGTAGGAATTCGTGGCGGAGTGAGTCCAATGCCTTTTATAGTCAATAAAAGCCAAGTGTAATGTTACGTTGTATTCGTTACATTTTTGTACTAGTTGGTTGAGGCTTTGTAAGTGGTCAGTTGTGGAGAAGCTTTTCCAAAAACCAGCTTGGCTTGTTGGTTGGTTGAATTCCAATACCGGTTTTATTCTTTCTAGGATAATTGTAGCAATATTTTGTAGATGTTAGAGATCAAGAAAATCGGTCTGTAATTGTCTAATGATAGGGCACTTCCTTTCTTGTGGAGTAAAATAATTTTCGTTTGTTTCCATTGTTGAGGGATTAACTTAATAGTTATTATTTAGTTAAAAATATCTTTAATTATTTCTAGTGCAGTTCATTAGCATCACATTTGTAACGCCAACTGTGCCTGGTGATTTATCACGTTCAATTTTCGTCATTCCTTTTTCGATTTCGCTGGTGAGTATGAGTAATAGAGCATTATCTACCACTGATATTTTTGTGTTGTGTTCCTTGGGTTTTCTGCGTAGTAAAGATTTTTGTAGTAGTTTGTGGCTATCATCTTTTTTTGTTAGCTTCTTTATATAGTAGTTTGTGTTCTGAAGGTCTTCGTAGACTTTGATACCTATTCTTATTTTTTTTTTTTCTTGTCTCGCAGTAGTCTACTTGTTCTTCTATTGATTTATTCGGTTTCTTACGAAGTGACTCTTGTATTTGTATCATTTCTTTAGTTTCCTTAATTATTTTCTAGCTTGGTTGTTGGTTATTGTTGTTATCGGAGAATGAGCTTTTAAGACAGTTTTCGGGGATGTCATATTTTCTTGAATGGGAATGTTTGTAGTGTTTTTTTTTATCTTTATTATCTTTATTTTTTTTCGTTAAGTTTATCGTTATATAGATATATTTCCTCGTTCGTAAGTTTGGTAGTGTTTATTTTTTGTTTGAATTTCTTTAGTATATTTTCTCTTTCGTTTAGTTTTATAGACGTTCCTATTAGTCTGTGATCAGTGTCTAGGCTGAAATTACTCAGTGTTTCGAAATTAGACACTCGCGTATATCTTTAACTAAAGTAAAGTCTATTTCATTTTTGTACGTTTCGTTCGGTGATATCCACGACCATTGTACCCTTCTGCTTTGTTTGTAAAATGTATTAACCATTTGTAGTTGATGGCCTAGTGCGAAGTTTATTAATCTTGTTCCGTTTGAATTTCTGTTTCCATATCCATGTGGTCCCAATATGAACTCTTCGCCGTTTAATCTCCACCCTATTTTGCTGTTACAATCGCCCATTACTAGCAATATCTCGCTGTTGTTGGCTGTGAGTACTGTTGGTTCTAATAAATCGTAAAAAGCATAGAGTTCTTCTTCTGTGGCCACTAAAGTTGATTCTGTGTCAATGTTAGGCTAGGCGCAATTTGAAACACGTATAGCGCGTGTGAGGTGACACGACACGAGCGGCACGACGCGCTAGTGGTGATGCGCGTGGTGATCCGTGAATTAAGACGCAGCTTGCAATAAAAAATGTGTGACTCGCGAAGAAAACATTTGTTATCAAACATGAATTCCGAATCATATTCAGATATTGATGCTGAAAACGAAATTTTACTTTATACCTTGATGAATAAGAAGTTTAAATCACCAAATAAATATATTGTGTCAGATAAAAAAGGAGTAAAGTTCTCGGTACACCCTCATATAGACATTAATTTTTTATTTCATTATTTAGTTTGTATGTATATGTAGCACACTCTGTACAAAATTTTATTTGAATTTATTTTGTTGAATAAACAAACAAATTCATGTATATATATTTTCTGTATTAGGCAGAATTTCAAATTTGCAGTAGCTAATAAAATAATAAATAAATTCAGTGGCAACTAATTCTGTACAGCTACTTCCGTAATATATAACTGCCTTTGAAGGCACTCTCACTTTGCTATAATTGAAAACAACATAACATCACAATGGTTTAATACAATTCTTTCTGTAAATATTATTTGATATGTGAAGTCGTTCATGTCTGTTGTGAGCTGCAAATCTTTTTACTGATACAAGTTTATAATTAAATACCACAATAATCAGATTCACATTAAGATAAGGAGTAAATAAATCGTTAAGATTTATTAATTTTCTGCACAGGCACAATTAAAATTGTATATAAAAATCATGTTTCACGCTTCTTCCTGCCGTCAAATTGGAATATATCATACTGTTTATAAGCCTAACAATAAGAGAATATAGTAGGTGTAGATAATTAGTGATAAGTGAGAGGTACAAAATACCTGGAACTGCAGTCAAGAAGAATTTATTTTGTCAAAAACCGACGTTTCGCCAACAGATTTGGCTACTTCAGGGCAACTAGAGAATACAAAGTTAATATGGTGAAAACAGTACGTAGTCATTGAAAAGTCAATAACGCATTAAAATATTCAACATAAAATACATGTTAGTTTCGTTAGTCAATATATAAAAAAATAAATAAAACAAAGATAGTAGAAAAAGATGAGAAAGACATTATACAGAAGGTGGAAAGTTTTTTAATTTTGCATAATGCAGCTCTAGGTGAAAGTGAAAAGAGCAGTTAAAATTAGGGACACTACATGCATGGCGGAAATCGATGATTTTTAAAAAACAAAATAAAACTGAAAATGGGGATATTTAACAACATTTATATTAATAGTAACATAACATAGAAAGAGAGAGAAATACAGAAAAATAAATTAAAATAATAGCGGAAAGAGAAAAATAGGACAATAAAGAAGTAAAAATAAGGTACCATCAGCTAATCATAAATGGAGAAAAATAAATACGGAGCGATAAAAGAAATAGATTGGAAAAAGTAAATCGAGATCCAAAAAACGACAGAAAATAACAAAGAATAGAATATACCTATCTGACGTAAAAGGAACAAAACGGCAAGAAAATTGAACAGGATATTTGGAAGCTGATAAACATGGAATGTAAGAGGCATAAAGGGAAAAAAATGGGAATTATATCTTGAACTTAATACTATAGGGGTGGATATTTCAGGAATAACAGAAACAAAGAAAAAGGGAAAAGGTGAAATAACCACAGACGAAGGACAGCTACTGATTTATAGTGGGGTACCATATGATAAAAGAGCAGTTGCAGGGGTTGGATGCATAATAAACAAAAAATTAACACAGTATGTGCAAAAATAGGATGGTTTGTCAGAAAGAATAATGAAAATGGAATTAAAAGATGCAAATCAAAGTAAGAGAACAATAATAGCAATAGCTAATGGGCCTGATGAGGAATAAATAACAGAAAAAACAGAAATAAAAGATAAATTATGGGACGAACTTAACATAGTAACAGAAAGTAGCAAAGGGAAAATGTATGTTATAGGTGATTTAATGTTAGAGTTGGAAGTAAGGATGAAAGTACTACAGACGTTATAGGAAAGTATGGTGAAAAACAAAAGAATAATAATAGCATAAGACTAATGGATTATTGTACCTTAAATGTCCTAATGGTAGCTAATACGTTCTACGAACTTATATTTATTATTTATTTATTTATTTTTAAATGGACAAGCGTCCCCTATACATTTAATGGATACATACAATATTGTATTCATAATAATACAAAAAATATTGACATAATAATTACAATAAGATAATCTAATAGAAGATAGATAAAAAATAAAAGTATCAACGACAAATATCAATAAAATAATTTCAAACATTTCTACACGAACCTAAGTTTATTTTTATACATTTGCAAATATATATTATTTAAATCAACATCAATTTCAATATTATTAAATTCTTGCATAATCCTGCTTATAGGAGAATGATAATAGTTAGTTACGTATCAAGGTACTGAAGTTCAATTTTTTATCACGAATTTGGAATTTAGTTGCCGAGGCCCGTAGGGCCGAGGAAAATAAACCATGTGATTGATAAAAAGGAACTTCAGTGCCGAGGTACATATTACCCTCTATTGCATACTGTTCCCGAACGGGAACATAAAATTAAAAAATTTTTTTTTCTTTTCTTATGCAGTTTACATTCATGGCAATCATGTGGGAACATTATATACACTTTGTCAATTGCCAATTAGGGAATTCCTCCCAATTTGATCAACATAAAAAAAAAATTTAACTGGAAAAAGTATAATTACAGAAACTGAGATATAAAATGTAAAATTTGAAGGAAGCAGCTTATTACCTGCTGATATATTACAGCTAAATATACCTTTACAAAATTTCCAAAAAAAATTTTTATCTGATGTTTTCCTAGAAGGGGTTGTTTATCAAACAATTTTGTATAGTACGCGAAGACGACCCAATAGACCATAGTTCTATTGTAAGTTGAATTTGTTCATAATGTTCCCAATAGTGAACAAAATTAAAAAAAAAATTTTTTTAAATTTTGGAAAAAAAATTATGTAACACTTATTTTAAATATATGAATATTTCTTTAGTAAAAAATAATGTTTTTGAGCCCTTATTTAAAAGAAATAATAATTCATGAAATAGAGGGTTAAGTATAGTTTAGGTATAAGTATAGGTTAAGTTTGTACATCTGTTAGTTGTCAATTGAAACTGACAGTCAGTGTTGCCAACCTCGAGAAGTGAAGTTATCGTAAATAACACTCAAAATTATGTGTTTTGTCCTCAATTTCGTCATCGGAATTAATTAGTTAATTCTTCTTGTTAATTTTGTTTCATGTTACGTCCAAATTTACTACAGCACGTCAATATAATTGCCAAAATTATCCTAATTTTGCAATAATTATTTAACGGTTGCCAACACTGGGTTGCTCAAAATCGTCGTTATTTTAGTGACGGTTTCTGAGCTTTTAATGAGGATTTTTAAGCACTTTAGTGCCGATTTCAAATAAATATAATTTTTATTAGAAAAAAGTATATGAAACATAATGTATTTCCTCCTAGTAGAAGAGTAACGAACGAATTAAATTAGATAGCAATAGGGGACAATCAATAAAGTTATTTATTAATCTGTAAAGAAAAACTAAATCAATATATTTACGGCGGTCTTGTAAAGATGTTATATTTAAACAATTCAAAATAGTATCATAAGACGCATTTTTGATTATAGATATAAATTTGAAGCTCAAGGTACGTAAAAAATTATTTTGTACACTTTCAAGGGCGTTCTTATGAACATCATATCATGATACGCAGACCAAACTATTGCGCAGTAATCGAGTATAGGTCGAACTAATGTAACATATAGGATTTTTAATTAATTAATATTTTTGAAACCTCGAATAGGCTAATAATAAAACCCAGTACTCTCATTGATTTCGACTCTATGTATTCTACATGGTTATTACATCCCAAATAATACCTAAATCTTTTACTGTGTCTATTCTAAGTAACACTTGGTTATTGAGACAGTAATTAAAATTAATAGGGTTGTGTATCTGATGAAAAATCATGAAGTTACATTTATTGATATTTGATAACATCTGGTTTTCCTCACACCATACTATTAAATTGTCTAAAGAATTTTGAATAATTTGACAGTCACTAGAAGAGGTAATTTCTAAAAAGATTTTCAAGTGATCAGCAAATAATAAATAATTAACATTTCCTAAAATTTTACCAATGTCGTTGATGAAAATAAGGAAAAGTAGCGGCCCTAAATGGGAACCTTGTGGCACACCAGAAAATGCCTCCATCTTACTAGACAGTGTTAAATTAATTTTAAGCTTTTGTGTTCTATTAGTTGTACAGCTTCTAACACAATTCAACATTGGTCCATGAACACCGAAATAAAATAATTTACATAGGAGAATTTCATGGTTGACTGTATCAAAGGCTTTCAAGAAATCAGCATAAATAGTATCGACTTGACAACATTTCTCGAAAGCATACTGATAAAATGACAGTAGATTAGTTCTTTAAAAAAACCATGTTTTTCAGGAATTATTGTACTTTTCAATAGCGGTGTCAATTTTCACAAACCAAACTTTCCATAATCTTAGCTAAAGTAGATTGAATGCTTATAGGTCAGTAATTCTCTACTTTATTCTTATCACCAGATTTAAAGACTGGAATAACATAACGACATTTTAGTAAATTTGGAAAGAGTTCCATATGAAAGGATCGATTGAATAAAATATAAAGTGAATAACACAATGAAGAAAAACAAATTTTTATAAAACAAGGGGAATTTCATCAGGACCGCTTCCCTTACAAACATATAATTTATTTAACTTTTGTAAAATATCTTCAACTGAAACACTAACATTATAGAAATTAACTGCATTATAAACTTCATGAGTATTTGTGGACATGGTATGAGAATTTGGTGGAATATAAACAGATCTTGACAGTTGTCAGCGTTTGCTTCAGAGAGATAGAGGTTATTTGGAAGTCTATTTTTTTTGTTAATATTATTTACAAATGACCAAAAAATTTTAACACTATTTGTTAAGGTGAACCATACGGGCTGAAGATAGCGCAAGATGAACATGACTTTTTTGAAACAATATATCATTATTATAATAAATGAAACATATAATGTTTTATACCTACGTTTGTAGATAAAGTCCAAAGTTTTGTAATAAATTTTAAAATGCCAATTTTGTTTACATATTATACATGAACATAATTTTCAAAGTAGTCAAATATATGTCACACATTCCCATGAACGACTACAGTAATACAAATAATGTGTATATTTATAAATATGAACGTCTATAACATACTAAAATTATTTTACATTTGAATTTACAGTTTTTGAGAAACAAATAAAAATATACCAAAAAGTGTGTTTTTTGGTATATTTTTATTTGTTTCTCAAAAACTGTAAATTCAAATGTAAAATAATTTTAGTATGTTATAGACGATTATATTTATAAATATACGAATTATTTTCATTACTGTCGTCGTTCATGGGAATTAGAAATTCAGTATCAAAATTCTGAATTTTTGACCAACTAGACTTCAACGAATATTTTTTTATAGTTGAATGTTTCAGTTATCCTTTTCATCCACATATATAAATACTAGAATGTTCAAAGACTTCACAGTAATAATTGTTTTGTTTTTCGATAAGAACAATTGTAAGAAATAATTTATTGAAATTTGAATTTGCAAAACAAAATTCATGGGAGTGAACGAACCCAACGAAAATATGTTCTTCATCTGACATTGCAATGTACAAGTCACTGTAAAAAATCCATGATATTTTGACGAATGGAGGTAGTTGGACCATAAAGAACATGAAAATAAATAAAGAATACAGAATTTGCTGTTTTTTTTTTAAATAAAGGGTTCGTTCTTTCGACGCGTATGTTTGACCTTAACAAACTAGTTTTAGTGATTTTGATATACCATTCATAACACTGTTTACCTAATTTCTTACAATCCGATCTAATTTTCGAAAATTTGTTATAATCTTTTAGTGTACCAGATTGTTTGTATTGTTTGTGATAGTAATGTTTTGTTTTAATTAAGAACTTTAGTTCATTTGAGTACCAACAAAGAAATTGACTTCAAACATATTTTGCAGGTGTGTATGAGTGTATTGCAAAGTACAAAATATTATAAAAGCAGTCAAATGCGTTATCTATTGTCATATAGTCTATAAAATCACCCAATTAACATCATTTAAATATTCATTAACAGCAATAAAGTTACAATTTCGTAAATCATATTTAGGAACACTGAAGTTAAGTAATTTTATATTACTTTGTAATGGTAATTGATAAACAATAGGTGGTGATAATTAACACATGTAATTAAAGGACAAACGTCTATTTTTGATAATAGGTACTTTTTCGTTTGTAGGAAAACCTAGATCAAGCATTTTGTCGAACATATACTGCATTTCCTTGAAAATAGTTCTAAATAACTAAATGAATCATAAACAGTTCTTGCTTGTGGAGTTGGGTTTCTTGGTGTATTTAATTCCATATTGTATGCGGCAAGTTGTAGTCACCAAATATAATAATTTCATCGAAACAGTAAGGGTCCAATATTTCCTCGACACAGTTGCAATTTCATTCATATAAGTCAATTGGTGAGTTCGGAAGTAAATATACTGCACCCACTAATGTTTTAGAAACACCACGCGTAACACAAACAAATAGTTGTTCAACGTTATTACACCTTGTTTTAATAAGATTTTGATTTATTGCTATCAAGACTCAACCGCCTCGACACTTTGAACTGGTATAAATATCACGATCTTTTTTAAAAATTGCAAAGTTTGTAAAGGAAATCAGATTCTCTGAAATGTCTTTATTTAGCCAGGTTTCAATATTCAGTAAAGACTACAATATCATAGTCGAAATGTAAATCACATGCTGAGTGGCGTAAAATATTAAGTTTACTTCTCAAACCGCGTACATTTTGGTAGTAAATTTTAAGTTTATAGATGGAATTTAGGAGTTTTTTGACTTAGATTTTACAATCTTTGGCCCACCATTTATATATTTTATTATTAAATTAGTCTCACCTTTCTCTTTTTTCTCATTAAGATCAGTAATTATAGATTTTAGATAGTTCCTTTGCATGAGCGTTTTATTAGTGGTTACCTCAATATTTCCAAATGTGGAACATTTTATAATTTTGAAAACATGGTCAGAATTTTCCAAAATCACTGTAACAGGTCTACATTTATTTATATCTTCGCGTTTTCCCAATCGAGAAATTCTAATGTTATTGGTAGAAGCAGAAGGAACTTGGTTTAAGAGCTCATTAATTTAGTTTGGTCGTGAGAGATGCGTTTCTGAGTATCGGAGGTGGTACTCTCTTCTGGTATGTTAAATATAATTATGTTTGAAGCTCGTCTTTGTCTATCCTGTAGTTCTTCTATGATTGTTTCAGTAGATATTGGGGAATATGCACTCGATTTTTGTAAGGAAGATTTAATAGATTCTAATTTCTCTTTAAGTGAAGATGTTAATTTGATTAGATCTTCTATCAAAACATGCTTTTTACAGTATGTGCTCATGAATTACAAGTTTCTGTATTACGATGATAAGATTACAGCTTCATGGCGGATAATCCTGCACAAGTAACGTGAATAGGATTTTGGCAAAAATCACATCTCACCGCTTTAACATTTCTTAATTCTTCGCCACAGCCTGCTAGACATTGAAGTTGAG
This sequence comes from Poecilus cupreus, assembly GCA_963942605.1. Taxonomy (NCBI): domain Eukaryota; kingdom Metazoa; phylum Arthropoda; class Insecta; order Coleoptera; family Carabidae; genus Poecilus; species Poecilus cupreus. The sequence continues at coordinate 16,697,061 of OZ012725.1, read as the reverse complement.
GTGACATAATTTTCAGAAAAAAAAACTGTAATTATATATGTATAATAAAGCTTGAACAGCAGGAAATTTACCCGCAGATTGGGAAATCGTAGTAATTGCTCCAATCCATAAGAAAAGTGATGTACTGGTCTGTAGTAACTATAGGAGAATTTCGTTACTAAGTACAGTTTTAAAAGTTTATGAGAGAATACTAGAAAACAGGATTAAACAAAAAATTGAACCGACACTGTCAGATGCACAAAGTGGTTTTAGAAAGGGACGAAGATCATATATTTTCATTTAAAAAAAATTATTGATAAAGTTTTGATAGAACTTATAGATTTAGAAAAAGCTTTCGACAGAATCCAGCGAACAAAAATATGGGAAATCTTAACGAGGAGGAAGGAGGGGGAGGGGGATTAGAAATAGCACTAGTTCGAGCAATAGAAAGCTTTTATAAAACTAATCGCATAATTCCGATTAGTAAAAACATGAAATCAGAAATCTTTTTATCTAAAAACGGACGTAGACAAGGAGGGTTAATGAACCCAGTTTATGAATGAAATACTGAAAGAATGTCAAGACACTCCACGTAGTATTTAGAACTTACAACCTACAGGAATTTCGGAGTGCGCTTTCGCAGACGACGTTGTGCTGGTGGCAGGTAACGAAAATAACTTGAACCTGAATGTATGGAGTGAAATACCGACTTATTATGAAATGAGAATAACTGTAAATAAAATTAAGATTATGGTGAGAGCAAAAGAAAAGCAGAATGTGAATATGAACATTGATGGAAACAAAGTAGAACGAGTAAGGACAATTAAATAGGTACTTGGGAGTTATTATTGACGAAAACGGTACACAAGAAACTGACATAAACGAAACAATAGAAAAAAACAGCCAAACTATTCCACGCTATGAAAAAAGCATTATTAGTAAAAAAAGATAAGTATAAAGACAAAAATGACAATATTTAATACCATATATAGACCAATTTTAACTTACGGATTTGAATCATGGCTTCTTACAAAAAGAATTAAAAGCAAAGTACTGGCGATAGAGATGAAATATCTATGCAGAGTAAAGGGAGTAACCTCGGGAGTAACTATGAGAGACGGAATACGTAACTAATGCATTAGAGAAGAACTACAAAGCAAACCCATTTATCAAACAAAGACAGCTAGAATAGTGGGCACATATGCAGAGAATGGATAATAACCGGCCAGCGCGGAGAATATGGACGTCAAAAGTCAAGGAGAAGATAGATCGTGGAAGACCGAGAGAAACATGGGACAGCACAATAAAGAAAATTGCTGAGCAATAAAGGAAAAACAATACAACAAGCAAGAAAACTAGCGGAAAACAGAGAAAAATGAAAAAAATCGTACAAGAATAAAAGAACAATCCCTACACCTTAGGGTAGAAATGAATCTGAATAAAATAAAACACATGTATCATAGTATAAAAACACAAGTTAACTTTACAAACATTTATAACAATATACAAATGGCGTTAAAATTTTGAATATTTGATAAAGTGACTAGAAATACATTAGTTACTGTACAATGTGTTCTCGGGCGCGAGTTATTTCAATATTGTACATATGGTGCTATAAAAGTGAATTTTTGTATATCGGTCTTAGAATTTACATTCTTTTTGTCGTCTTGTATGTAATATCTCTTAATATAATTACTTATTTAGATTAAATTCTTTATCCTATAGTTTTAAATTTTCAAATTAAATTATGATTTGTTTCAATACAGTGCTCAACTTAAAGCGCATTTTCCTTTGTCGTTTCTTTTTTCTGTATTCCTGCAGCCTAGTATGTACATATAGTTTGTTCCATATAACATTTATGACAATTAGCACAAGTTATTTCGTATAATAATAATAATATTTATTTAGTAGAAAGAATACAGAGAAGTATATAAACCATGTCACAAAATCAACCATTAAACAAAGTTGGTACATACAGAAAAATTAAAATATATATTCGAAAAATTCTTTTAAATTATAGAAGGCGTTTTGTACTAATAATTGCCTAAAACATTTTTTTAAATTGTTGGGTGACAAAGACAAATGTCAGGGGGCAATTTATTATATAACAATACACCAATTTTAGCTGGCAAGTTTTTAGATACATTAAGGCGTGTGAAAATAGGCCTAATGTTATCTTTATTTCTTGTTAAATAATTATGAAAATCGCTGTTTATGGGTAGATTTACATACAGTAAACATTGAAATAAACTTGGCAACGTCAAAATCTTTTCCAATATAAATAATTATCTGCAGTGCTGTCTTGAGCTAGCCTTACATAAAATGCATAAAGATTGTTTTTGTCGTTTAAATAGTCTGTCAGCATATGAAGTATTCCCCCACAAAATAGTTCCATATGAAAAAACAGAATGTACGCTAGCATAGTACAAATCTGTAGCTGCTTCTGATGACACACTGTTTATAATTTTTTTAAGCATAAAATTAACTCTATTAATTTTAGTTGCAATATAGAAATTTGACACAAGTAGGATTGTTCAAGTTTTCATTACTAAACACATAATAACTTTTCGTGCTAGTGAGATTTTGTCTTGAAACTATTTAGCATGAATTTATCTGCTCAAAACCATTTTAATGACTCTTTACTGGTATTATCATTGATAGAATGAAGGTTTTCTATTTTAGGGCAATTGTTAATAAAAGTGGTATCGTCTACATATATAATTGTTGCCGCTCTACTTATGCTGCTAAGGAAGTCATTAAATATAGATGATAAATAATAAGGGACCAAGTACTGATCCTTGCGGCACCCCATGTTTGATAGTCATTACATCAGGTTTAACATTATTTACGAAAAAATATAATTCGTATTTTCTTAAAAAAAAAATGATTCCATATAGAAACCCAGAAATTTGAGACAAGTAGGATTGTTAGAGTTTTCACTACTAAACTCATAATAACCTTTCGTGAAAGTGAGATTTTGTGTCTTGGAGCTATTTAGCATTAATTTATTTGCTGAAAACCCTTTTAATACCTCTTTGCTGAAATTATCAGTGATTGAATGAATGTTTTCGATTTTATGGCAGTTGTTAATAAAAGTGGTATCGTCTGCTTAAATATATTACGTTAGTTTTATGTTAACTAGATCTTTGAAATGACTAAATAATTTGTTAACCGATTTACATGGTTTGTAGGTAATGTTTATATTTAGCGCGTCTTCTAGTAATCTTTTTAATTTTGTACGAGGCCATCTATGAATGGAATGGATAAATATTTCCGCTGTTCATAATGTCAGGTTTGTTTATGTCACAGTGTTGTTGTGCAGTGTCATATTAGATATTGTTAATAATACGTTGCGTATATTTGTTGACTTGTAGTCCAGTGTCTCCATCTGATGTTCTGTGGAGGATAGAGTAAGAGCTCCCTTTTTCAAATTGCGGCCGATGTTCATAATTTAATACTTTAGATGATGGTTGGAGTTGAAATAGGTGTATCTTGTAGAAGCCGACTCTTTTCCTAGTGTTATTGGCTATGAGCAAGGGGTCAAGGAAAAGTATTGCTGTATCCTTTTCTACTTCTACTGTGAATTTTAGATGCGATTTGAACTCATTGAACAATTTCAAAGTTAAAATAAATCCTTCTTGACTGCAGTCCGGAATATTTTGTACCTCTCATATATTATTAAGTATTAAAAATGTTTATAAGATATCAACCCTATTTTCGATTCGCACAAATACTATATTTATGATATGTAAGTTTTACCACAGTATAAGAATTCACACAGTAGCGACACTCACTGTCGGTCCCTTTGATCTTTATGTCGCATCGACCGATGACCTTGAGCCAAGCGGCCATATTGGCAGCTGCGGCATACGGCGGTAAATTTGAATAACTGTCAGTTGCAAAGGGGATAAAATCTAAATATATTATTTCACCTGCACTATAAAAGTTCCTACAATTTTTCATGGTACAAATTAGTTTACCTCTCTGGTTTGCACTCATTTTATGACTTAACATGACAGAAATACTGTAGCTTGATATTTGACAGATACAACTGACACTTACATATTATATTTTCTTTTCTATGGTTACGAAGATAGCCTATCAGCGAACACTAAGCGGCCATCTTCCCGGCTGCGCACCACTAAAATATTGGGATCGTAAAAATATTTGAAGTGTCGCTACTGTGTGAATTCTTATACTGTGGTTTTACTATCTACCAAGTGACATTATTCGACGAAGCTTCACAATGTTCATTACATTTCATTCATCACAGAAGTAAATACATTTTATCCAACACCTCTCAATAAATGCTCTATAACTATGGCGATTTTAAACAAGGAGAGTAACAGATTACCCACTAGTGGGTATAATTTTGAGGAAAGTTACTAGTGAGTATTTTTTTTATTTATAACAATAATAATTACATAGCACCTTGGTAACTACTTCGATTGACATTTTAATTAAAAAATTTAAGGCATATGTCTGTCAAATAATATTTTTTTAATAATTTTTTTCATTTAGCAAGAGGTGTTGGATAAAACGTTATACTTCACACGGGGGCAAACTGGAATTACTCACTCGATGAAATTATCACGCTCAGCCTTCGGCTTCGTGCTAAAATTTCTCTCCTGAATAACTTACTTAGCCCACTTGTAAAGTAAATAACTATTATTTATGTGTATTTTTACTACCCTATTATTGAACTTTTTATGTTGGATAACTTATTTACCGGGTGTTGAACTGAATTATGTAACATAGGGAATACAAAGTAATTTTTTTAAAGTTCAAAATTAAAAAATACTACAACAAGTATCTACTTGTTGCTTAATTCTTTATAATACAAGAGTAAGAAGCAAACAAAAAAATTATTTTATAAAGAAAGTTATAGGCTAAGAGTTCTGTGGAAATCAATGAAACAAAATAATTTTTATTATAAACTTTGACAGTAACTGAAATATAGTTTTGATTAACGGGTTATTTGTTGTGAACTCTTTTAGACATGGAAATATTTTCGAAGAACGATAAAGTGTTATTTATAATATGGTATGCAGGAAATACGTAACTGTCAAAACTTGTAATAAATATTATATTGTTTCATTGTTTTTCACAGAACTCTCTTTCCGTAATTTCCTTTTTTCCTACTCTTGTATAAGAAAATATTAAGCAACAAGCAGATTTTTTTGGGTGCAGTTTTCACTTCTAAACAAGTTTTGTATTTAGATTTTTGGTCTAATTTAATTAGGAAAGCAACAATCTCCATATTTAAAAAATAGCATTATATTCCTTGTTGCATTCAACACCCGGTATATGAGTACAATAAAAACTGATTTTTTATCACTACATAAGGTTGCTAATTAGAAATAATCATAATAAAATTGACTAACTACATTAAATAATGAATAACGAATAATAAATATTAAAAGTGGGTATGCGTACCTCCACCATTTTGTTGACATAAGTAGGGAAATCTCCAAATATTGCCAAGACCAACAGAGTAGCCAATGATGGACAAGAAAAATTGCATCTTTCCAGACCATGCGGCCCGATCTCCCCCATCGCCATCAGCACCCGCACTGGCCCTCGACACGATGGAGCCGCGGGCACCCTGCAGCACGATCGTCACACCCGGTCGGCCGCCTCCTTCACCACCACTGCGTGAGTTAAGAGGGGCCAGTTCGTGTCCGTTACGCGTCACCTCAGATTTAGACATTGTCACTATCACTGTCTATATCTCTTGTTTAATATGGACTAGTAAATAGTAAGTAACAACTTAATTCTTTACGTTGCGCAATTTTACACAAATTTTCAGTGTACTCTATAACTATGTATACAATGATTTAATATGTAATATTAATATAGCACTTCTAGTTACACGTTCAATAGACAGAAGCCTATAGTTTCTATTTGCATTGTTGTATAATTAACTAGAATAATTACAATATTACAAAAAAAACTTCAGTATTAAATTACAAGGAATCCATTTCAGGAAAAAACAAATATCTATTTGGTGAATCACACTTCAATCACTAAACCATGACACACTATGTGAAATAATCAATAGGTACATGTCTTGCGCTTCATGCATAAGAGAAATGTATGAAATATCTGAATAATCCAAACAGAGACGAATGATTAAATTGCAGAATGTTTCAGGTTACACTGTCACTGGAAATTTACAATGAATCAATATCAGCACGAATCATTAAATATAAACCAAGCGCTCGGACTCACAACTAGTCAAGTTGCGATGGTTAGCGACGTACTGAACGGATCAAAGCAGAACTCGGTGAGCGGAGTGGCGTTATACGCGAGTACGTTCGTATGTACGTTATACAGACCGAGCCGACGTCACTGTTCACAGGCTATTTCTGAGTCGACCTGAAAACAGGATCAATACCAGCGAAAATCAGTTTTGGCAACAAAACGTATGCGCCGAGTTTTCTCGTGCGTGCTTCCAAACGCGCACGGGCGCGATCGACGGAACCTTGAAAGCTACTAACTGTCGCAAACGAATCTGAAATCTTTTTGGTGACGCAACACATCGTTAGCATATAATGTACGTCAGTGCTTTACTTTTAAAATTGTTATTTTTGGCTGGTATTTCATAGTACATACCCTATATTTAATTAAATTGAAATAAGTAAAAACACATGTATTTACAAACTATTACATCTACATTGTTTATGTTTCCATCTCTGCTAAACGCCTATATGAAAAAAGTATATTTTATATTTATTTGTAAAAGTTACCGATTTAGCAAGTATAGTATCAAAAATTTATACTAATGACTACACATGTATATTAAACATATTTACAATACCAAGCATACTTTTGCAACAATGTTTATATTTATTAAACGTATTTATTACCACTGTGGTCTATATTGTATTCGCCAGATTGTTTAATAACAAGAAGTTTTGTTATAAATATTTACTTTACTAAGCGTAACTAACCTATTGCGATGAAAATAATGTTGTGGAATTTTCCGCTACCTCTCCTTTCCACTACACATGCGCAACTGCGCGTACAATTTCTTTCCGTTATTTTATTATTTTACTATCACTAAATCATTGAAATACCTAGAACTTGAATAATAGTCAATAAATATTGTGATTATTTAGTACAATATTATTTATGAAAGTAATATTAATATAAATTAGGTAAATTATAAACTTAATGAAAATGATTTTTCTCCAAACACCTCAAATTTTACGCTGTTGTAATTTCTCGTTTCGTAGTAAAATAATAAATCTAACAGATATTTAGATAATTATTATGAATTTTTGCAACCTTATGTATTAATTTGTGGTACAAAAATTGTGACAGACTCGACAAATTAATTATACCATACTTACACAATATTTTAAAATTCTCCTTAGGGAGTTTGTATTATTATCTTAGGTATATTATAAAATTATTATTGTTATGGATATTCATTCAAAACCTACTTACGTATGTAACAGGTATCTCGCATTTGGTACCAAGAGGTAATTGACATACCAAAGGGTTTTACTTGATTAAATGAATAAGCAAGGGTAGCGTAGTCGCTGGCCACCACAGAATATTTTAACTCGATTCCGAAGAGTATTTAGAAAAAGACTTCTGATCAAATGGCGGAAAATATGCGTGCAGGCAGAAATCAAACACGTATTCAACAATAACAAAATTATATAATATTTAATAACGAACAAGCAAAATAAATTATATAAATCAAATACTGTACAAATACAATAATTCGACGCTATATAATCCAAAGTATCGCTTACTCACTAACTTTTACAATAACTTTCAAAGATCGAAACAGATAACATTCGCTATGAACAATACTCAAACATAAAACTCAAATCTACTTACATGAACTCACAAAATAAACTTCACAAAAACTACGCATACAATCGAGAAGAGCCCTTAAACTGTGTAGTAATTCTTTGAATATTTCACAAGAAAAGCCAAAATGCAAGTGGTGCTCACTGCCAAGGTTCACAATTTATTACTTAAGGGATGGAACAGTGGCACTCAATATAACTCTAACTGGGCACTACTCTCGCATAAAACTCTGATAAAATATTTCCTACAACATATTGACATCCGCTGATTAGGCGGAAACTGAACTGAAATACTAAAAAAGTGGAATTTTCCACGAACAACTAACAATGAACCATTTACTTAGTTTGAAATCTCTTAATATCGTTTGCAATCTTTAATCGTAATAAACGCAAATACCGTTTATTACACATAATACAGATTCTGTTATAAGGTATACAAAATAAAGTCGTTCATGGTAGAATATATTCCAATCACATAGTGATTGTTGAAGAGGAAGTTTTAGATAGTGGCAAGGATCTGCCAGAATCTAATGCTCTAAGAATAATACTAAAACACATAACAATTTTGAGGATATTAAAAGAGCAACAGTCACATTCCTACCAAGTATAGTGAGTATTGTGACTGATCTATATCAATTAGTAAGACCTTTGATCTGATCTAGATCGTTTTGTTTCCTGATCTTTATCTTGATCTACTCGTAGATCAAATAGAATAAGATCTATGATCTTAAAAAAGATCCGATATTTTACTGCATACTACAAGTTATCAGCCAGTGTTGCGAGCGTAGATTTGTCAAATTCCTCCACAAATACGTTAAAATTCCGCTACCTGTCGCTACCAATCTTTTTCTTGCTAAATTGTAAGAATTTAGCGGAGTTTCACTACTTCTGGCAACACTTTTGGATAAAAAATATATTGGGCTTCCAAATTATCAAGAGATGGCGTTGATCACAATTTGCATAAGGTACACGTCAAATTGATTTTGTATGACATCTTATAATAGCGAATGCGTGCTTTAGTAGCAGAACTGTTGCCATCCATACTGCAAATTTTCCTATTTTTATAGGTTTCTTTGGAGAAAATTCAATCTTAACCTATAATCCACAAATACAAAGTACCATTCATTTTCACATCATATTTAAATAATACGGTTTAAAATGACTACTATTGTTATTAATTTTTAAAAAATAACAATGGTTAGTTTAGCTTTCTACCACTAGCAAGCGTATTTTAATTTTGGATGCCCAATAATAACTTTTTTGATTTTATTTTAAAAAGTAATTGTGTTTCTATTTTGTTATTTAAATTGTCATTGAAGTATACCTACCTTTTTTATATAGAACGTTACTCAAATTTCTAATTTTGTGTGCTATTTTCTTAAATAGAATTGAACATTTTAAGCAAAGAAAATTACTGATCTTTATTATGATCTAGAAAGGAAGATCTTTTATTGCTGATCTGATCTAAAAATATAGATCCGATCATAAAAATTGATCTATGGTCTGATCTAGAACATATTAAATGCGAAGATCTTGATCTTGATCTAGATCATTTTTAAAATGATCAGCCACAACACACAGTATAGTAGAGTACTCAGCGCTAAGAAAAGCGCAATAAACAGGTTTTGTAGGGGAATCGGTGTTACAAGCTGAAATTTTCGAACATGAAAAAATTAAAATTTCTAATTTGTTAAACTATAAGCAGGGCCGTATTATCCATAAGGCAGTGTAGGCAACTACCTAGGGGCCCAGCATCGGCTAGGGGCCCCGCGGACCGAGAAATAAAAATTTGAAAATGTTTCATCGAGGAAAAATTTAATTTGAAGATTTGTATCCTCAATGACAATATTATTGCTTTCTTTAATTACATTGTCATATTTCAAATTATTAAAGAATGATAGTTGATTTGTTCGCGGCGATCTTAACGCCATACTGGTGGACGTAACATTTCGAATTTAAAACTAATAAAAAACTGTCTTTATTCATCAATGTCTCAGAACAGTTTAAATTCATTGGGATAATGGCGATTGAAAATGATACATTGGAAAAAGTCAACTTTTAAAATCTTGTAAATGATTTTGTATCTAAAAAATTAGAAGAGTTGACAATTAAACATATATTGTATTTTGTATTGTTTAGGGTTTGTATTTGTTTTGGGTGATGGCATAGCTTAATGTAGTAAAAAATAGTGTAATTATGAATATAATTATTGTATTGTGGTAGAAAAAATTTATTTTCGGAAGTTAGAAAAGGGTAAAGGGTCCCCGAGAATGGTATTGCCTACGGGCCCCGAAATGGTTAATCCGGCACTGACTATAATTCTGGCAAAAGGGTAATAGAATCAAAATTGGAGTTGTACACATAACTGTAAACATTAAACAAAGTTGGTACATACAGAAAAACTAAAATATATATTGAAAAATTTATTTTACGCTATAGAAGGCGTTCTGTACTAATAATTGCCTTATACATTTTTTTAAATTGTTGGGCGACAAAAGACGAATTTCAGGAGGCAGTTTATTATATAGCAATACATCAATTTTAGCTGGCAAGTTTTTAGATACATTAAGGCGTGTGAAAATACGCCTAATGTTATCACTGTTTATGGATAGATTTTCATAATAATCTTTAATGTATAGTAATCATTTAAATATATATATATATATATATATATATATATATATATATATATATATATATATATATATATATATACAGGGTGTTCAATTTAAGTGTGCCACCATTGCTATCTCGAGAACTATAAGAGCTACGAGGTCGGTTAAATTAGTAAACAATTTCTATATTATAAGACAATTAAAATGAGAGAAACAAGATTTTTTTTTAGACCAGTGGTTCTCAAAATGCGAGATGCAACTTTCTTATTTTAAATGGCAACCTATTTTTTTTATTTGCTTATTCGATTCAGTATTTTTTTCTGAATTCAATGATATTCACATGTAATGAACAAATAATACAAAATATTTGAAAAAAATGCAAAATTAAAAATGTATCATTTTTATTTAAATATGCCTATACAAAGTTTGCCATGGAAGAAAACAAATAATACAAACAATTGTTAATATTAGTTTTTCGAAGTGTACTTCTGTATTTCTGTATTGTGACAACAAAATGAATAATTATTCTCATAATTACAGTTTTTGCAATTATTTCTGCATTTGATTTATTGGTTTTCTTTCATGGCAAGCTTTGTATGGGCATATTTAAATAAAAATGATACATTTCTAATTTTGCATTTTTCTCAAATATTTTGTATTATTTGGTCATTACATGTGAATGTCATTGAATTCAGGAAAAAATACTGAATCGAATAAGCAAATAAAAAATGTAGGTTGCCATTTAAAATATGAAAGTTGAACCCCATATTTTGAGAACTACTGGTTAAAAAAAATTTTTTAAGCTCATTAAAATTGTCTTGTAAAATAAAAATTGTTTGCTAATTTAACCAACCTTGTAGCTCTTATAGTTCTCGAGATAGCAATGGTGGCACACTTAAATTGAACACCCTATATATATATATATATATATATATAAACTTGGCAAAGTCAAAATCTTTTGCAGTGCTGCCTTGAGCTAGCCTTACATAAAATACATAAAGATTGTTTTTGTAGTTTAAATCGTCTGTTATGAAGTATTTTCCCAGAAAATAGTTCCATATGACTGAATAGAATATACGCTTACATAGTACAAATCTTTAGCTGCTTCTGATCACACACTGTTTGAAATTTTTCTAAGCTCTATTAATTCTAGTTGCAATATAGAAATTTGACACAAGTAGGATTGTGCGAGTTTTCATTACTAAACACATAATAACTTTTCGTGAAAGTGAGATTTTGTGTTGGAACTATTTAGCATTAATTTATTTACTTAATAAAAGTGGTATCGTCTGCATTCATAATTGTTGCCGCTCTACTTATGCTGCTAAGGAGGTCCCTAAATATAGATGAAAGGACCAAGTACTGATCCTTGTGGCACCCCTTGTTTGACAGTCATTACACCAGATTTAACATTATTTACGAAAGTGATTTGAACTCTGTCTGTCAAATTGTGTTACACAAGACTCTTGATCTTGTCTTGAAATCAAGACAGGACCAAGACAAGAAGTATTTTATATTTCCCAAGACAAGACAAGAAAGTATCATCAAGAATCCAGATTTCTTGTCAAGAAATCTTGATATCTTGATATAAATTTTTCTGTTCCGCATTTATGATTAAAATATTAAAATTTTATATAAATTTGTCAATAAAGTGACTTTAAGGTTCGATCCACCTTTGTATACAGGTTTTACCAACATCTGGCGGTCTTAATGTGAACCTAAAATTTTTGGAAATGTAGAACACAAGATTTTATAAATATGTGAAATCAAGATTATTATATATATTTTATGTCGCAAATATAATAATTTCATACTTTATAAAATGTGTAATTTCGTATGTATAAATTGAAACTATTTATATATAGTTTTCTTTTTTCTCTAAATATATGGTCGAAATGCATATATATTTCAAAACTTAATTTATATCGAAATATCTACGTAAGAAACATTTAACTAAAACTAAAAGGGAGGGGCAAGAGCAGACACCAACGCTAAACTCTTGAGCGTTCGAATTGAATAAAACGATAGAGAAAGAGGATTTCCCTGAAATGTCAAGAATAAAGAAATATCAAGAATGTTTGAAACAAGACAAGACATACATTGTCAAGAAATGAGCAAGACAAGAAGTGATCATCAAGACAAGATTTCTTTGAATTAGTTTAAAGGCGACACCTCTAATTCCATGAAGTTGTAATTTGGCTAATAATGTATTGTGACAGACACGGTCAAATGCTTTCGTTACGTCGCAAAAGGTGGAAGGAAAATTCCTTCTGAAAAACATTGATTAATTACAAACTCTAAATCAGGGGTGGGCAACCTTTTGTATAACAGGGGCCAGAATAATATTTACGTTTCGTACGCGGGCCGTAGTTGTTAATTGACACATTTTTGTTACTTATAATTTTTTTTTTTTTGAAAATATAAAAAACAATAATAAAACAAAATTAAGTAAGTAGGTACTACATTAATTTCTTATTTTAAACTAGACGAATTAGATCGAAAATTAAACTGTAAATCTCCCCTTTTTCTTTATGTTGGATACTAACCTATTTTAAAATTTTTGTTTTTAAAAATATTTATTATCTCGCGGGCCGGATTGGAAGGTTACGCGGACCGGAGCTGGCCCGCGGGCCGGAGTTTGCCCACCCCTGCTCTAAATGATGTATTATTTTGGGAGATGCTAATTTTACCAATTTAGAATTAAGATTGTAAATATCTTCACTATTGCTCTTAATCAAATTATTAATTATTTATGGTTTCCGCCACAATTGTAACATTGTACAGTGCGTCTTCTTTCATTATGATGGAATCTTCTCTGACTGTACATCTTCCTTCTTGCGTCTTCTACAATTTATCGGACACAACTCTCGACTTCAACTATCTTCGTAGCATGCTGACTCCCGCGAGCAACCATACAGAATGTATAGGCTACTCTGGCCAGACAAATGAACTCATCCCATCGCTGCCACCAAAATGTTACCTCCTAAACGAGGGTACATTTTAAAAGGAGGGTCCTGTCGAGACTGGGAGTTAGCAGAAATAAAAGACTGCATCCGGAACTGACTTACATGATCTTTATTAACTCTCGCAATAATAAACGTACTCTATAACTTACTGTACTTACTTACTAACATACATATTACCACTTATATATATATATATATATATATATATATATATATATATATATATATATATATTTGTACAAGTCCTAAGTCAGCAAAATAAGTGTCACAAGTAAACAATATTATTGAAACTATCTGACCTAATTACTCAATCATTGCGTGAACTATAATGTGGTGACATAAAACTTGTTACAATTTATATGTCGGTTGTAGGGAACAAAGAAAAGACTTATACTTACAACTAACATTTTCTAAAATATCAGCGTAACTTTCTGCTACTACAGATAGCTGAGAAATCAAATTTTTAGAAACACTTGTAAAATACATATTAAGTTCGTTAGGTGTTATGTTATATTCTTTTTCCAATTTCTGATTTAATAATGACCCAAGTTGCTTTTACTTTGTTATCACTGTTTTTAATAAATTTGTCTTGAATATTAATTTATGCTTTTCGTAAAGCAAATCTGTATTTACATTTTGCTTCTCTGTACAAAATTTTTTCATTTGAATTACTATAGGAAAGTTTTTTAACCAGTATTGCATATTTTTTTTTTTATTTTAGCTAACTCATCATTGTACCATTTAAGAGTTTTTTGCTCTTCTGACGTTAGATGTTCTTAACTGAAAAGATAATATTCACGACATGAAGAAAGACATTTAAAAAATAATTAAATCTTTTGCTCAGATAGGTTATAAAATTCATTCAATGTATAATTATTTATTTATCCAGTCTAAAAAAATATCAGACTTATTAGTCGTAATAATACGGAACTGAATCTTGAATACATCAGATTTATTTTAATGAACATTTTTCAACGTATTTTCTAAACCACAGTCATCTGATAGATAATAATTTTACCAATATTTGAGATTATATTATCAATGCAAGTACCATTACCTGCATAAGACAATCTCATTACCTTATTATTTAATAGTTATTTACTTTACAAGTGGGCAAAGTAAGGAATTACCCACGAGAGAAATCTTAGCTCACGAAGCCGAAGGCTGAGTGAGATAATTTTATCGAGTGGGTAATTCCACTTTGCCCACGTGTGAAGTATAACGTTTTATCCAACACTTCTTAATAAATGAAAAATTTATTAAAGAAATAGTATTTGACAGTGACATATGCTTTAAATTTTTAAATTAAAATGTCAATCGAAGTAGTTACCAAGGTGTTGTGTGTTATTACAATTGTTATAAATAAAAAAATACTCACTAGTGGCTTTCCTCAAAATTTTACCCACTAGTGGATAATCTGTTACTTTGCTTGTTTAAAATCGTCATAGTAATATAGCATTTATTGAGAGGTGTTGGATAAAAGATTTAATCCATATTTACTAATTACATCACAGAATTTGTAATACAAATAATTATTGTTGATGAAATTGACATTAAAATCCCCACTTATTATTATTGAGCATTTTTATTTATAATATTATATAAAATTGATTTCAGAGTATTAAAAAATAAATCAAAAATACCGATTGGTGATCTGTAAACTGCTTCAATAATAACATTAGGGTTTCACAGCTCTACTGCAGCCCATAAACTATATAATTCAAGTGCTAAACTTTCAATATTACTGAATAGATACTTTAAACTTTATATGAGCTTTTACTTGGAAAGAAACTCCACCATGTTTTATAATATTTATGCAAAAATAGCTTGCGATTTTATAATTGTGTATATTATAAATATTCGTTTCATTGTCATTTAACCAATGTTCAAATAGACAGAACATTAAAGTCATATTGCATTAGGTAGGTATTTATTTCATCTAATTTATTTCTTAGACATTTACAGGCAGATTCATCAAAGGGATTAGCGCTAACTCCATTTTTATTATTATTCGTAACTTCATTCTCCAATCTCAGAGCATAATTATTTTAACTAAGGTGATAATCAAGATTTGTTAGCACAAAATTTGACACATTTTGATAATATAATTAATTTAGAAACGAAGTTACAGATGATTGAAAAAATGGAGTTAACGCTAATCCCTTTGATGAATCTGCCTGTTAATGCTCAAATTGAACAATTTAAAATCGTCATTTTGTTAGTAGAAAATGAGTTCTCCTAAAAATATACCTTCGCAATATATACCCCTCAGGCCAGATTTGCGGATCTTCTAGCATTTTTTTAAGATGGTAGTGTACACCTACTCTAAAGTATGAATTGATACCCTTGGATTCGACTGCATCATATATAATATTTTTCCTCTCATTTGGTAACTTCTCCTGAAGATATTCTTTGATGACAGTTGTTGGAGTATTAGGTTTAACTATTCCAAGGAAAAACCAAGCTTTCTTTGCAGATGCGTGGAAGTTTCCAGCACTGGTATTCTTGTTAAGAAATCTTGATATATTGATAATAAATTTTTGCATTCCGCATTTATGATTAAAATATAAAAATTTCAAAACATATATTTATCCTATTAACTAATATATATTTTAAATAATAACTGGGTAAAGTTCTGTAAAATATTAAAATAACGAAGTTTCGTAGAAAAGTGCTGCCTTCTTCAGTAATAGTCCAGTCAAAATAGATTAGAAAAATGTTGTAACTTCGGAAAAATTCGTATAGCTGAAAATTGGTACAGACCTTGAATATTCTATTACAAATGACATATCAAAAGTCCACATCGATCCGACCTCTGCTAAAAATTTTATACAAGGTCAAATGTAAAGCATTTCAGTTTTTCGCATATTTCTCTTAAACTTAAGTGTTAGTAAAATTGAGTCATATAAAATAAAATGTCTATTTTGACTGGACTATAAAATATAAAATTACAAGAAATCTTGTCTTGATGACCATTTCTTGTCTTGGGCTTGATTTTCAAAACAATAAATTAAAAGTTTCTTATTTTGCTCATTTCTTGGCAAGTTTTTTCTTGCGTTGTTTCAAGAATTCTTGATATTTTAGGGGAAGAACGTAGCGTTGTCGTCTGCCCATGCCCGCCCTTTAATTTAAATGTTTCTTAAATATTGGTCGCGTCGCGTTGCACTTCGATATTCTACGTTTTTTATTTAAAACAATGAGTGTTAAAAGAAATATAAATCAGATTTAAATCGGATATCGATAAAATCGATCTAACAGAATCTAACTAAACTTAATTTGATTCTTCTTTTTCCACTAACCGAGAATCTAAATCGGTTTTATCCCATAATAATATTTCTCCCTCTCAATTTAATAACAAAGTAACAGATGTACACAAATGCAAAAATACAAAGTAATATATGTATAATAAAATTTAATTAAATAAAATGTATACTAAATATTGAAAGCACCTTTCTGAACTCATGATAAATAAACAATAACTGGGTAAAAGTACTGTAATAGTTATTTACTTTACAAGTGGGCAAAGTAAGGAATTACCCACGAGAGAAATTTTAGCTCACGAAGCCGAAGGCTGAGTGAGATAATTTTATCGAGTGGGTAATTTCACTTTGCCCACGTGTGAAGTATAACGTTTTATCCAACACCTCTTAATAATTGAAAAATTTATTAAAGAAATATTATTTGACAGTGACATATATTTTAAATTTTAGAATTGAAATGTCAATCGAAGTAGTAACCAAGATGTAGTGTGTTATTATTATTGTTATAAATAAAAAAATACTCACTAGTGGCTTTCCTCAAAATTATACCCACTAGTGGATAATCTGTTACTTTGCTTGTTTAAAATCGCCATAGTTTTAGAGCATTTATTGGGAGGTGTTGGATAAAATATTTTTCGCACCGCCGTCCGACATTGAGACAATTACATATCTCTAAAGCGGTCGGAAATTATGTTTTTGTCGAACTAGTTCGACAAAAATTGCTTACTTTTTATGGTTATATGTTGGCATCACTTCACTAATTTTAGCTAACTTCACAGATCATAAATATATGTCAAAGTATTATATTGACTTAAAAATATTATGGCAATATATCTACAATTGAGTATTTGCAATACAAGAAAACACATGTTTATGGATTTTAAACATATTTCTAAGTAATTATAATTGAATTTGCAGTGTAAAATCCAAATAAAAATGTGTTGATATTTTTGGTTATGATATTGGAAAATGAACATAATTGACATTCAAATATTGTGAAGTTAGCAACATAAAAAAATTCCCTGTGATTAAGAAAATGAGTAATAAATTAAATTTATTTATTAAATTTGCATAAATGTTGGCGCGAAAAATCTTGTGTATCCCTCGGTTGGAAACTATTTTGTGAGTGCTCGTATTTGTAGGACTCGCCTACGGCTCGTCCAATCAAAATAAACTCGCACTCTCAAAATAGCAGTTTCCAACCTTGTGATACAAATAACTATTACAGGATGTTACAAACAATATTGGCAGGATTCTTAATAAATTTGACATAAAAACGTCATTTAAATCAAATTTAAAAGTCCGTGATCTTCTAGGCAATTTTAAAGATACAGTGCCCTTACATTGTTCTGGCATTTATGAGATTCCGTGCCAGTGTGGTAAAGTTTACATTGGCCAAACTGGTAGAAATGTTGCTACAAGATTAAAAGAACTCGAATGATATATTAGATTAAAACAACATGATAAATCTGCAGTTGCTGAAAATGCCATTCAAGAATTTCATGGTATTGGTTTTGAAGAAACGAAGATTTTAGTAAGAGAAAATAACTTTTAATTTGATTTTAATTGAGAGGGAGAAATATTATTATGGGATAAAACCGATTTAGATTCTCGGTTAGTGGAAAAAGATGGATCAAATTAAGTTTAGTTAGATTCTGTTATATCGGTTTTATCGCTATCCGATTTAAATCTGATTCATATTTCTTTTAACACTCATTGTTTTAAATAAAAAACGTAGAATATCGAAGTGCAACGCGACGCGACCAATATTCAAGAAACATTTAACTAAAAAGGCGGGCATGGGCAGGCGACAACGCTACGGTCTCCCCCTAAAATATCAAGAATTCTTGAAACAACGCAAGAAAAAAGTTGCCAAGAAATGAGCAAAATAAGAAACTTTTAATTTCTTGTCTTGAAAATCAAGCCCAAGACAAGAAATAGTCATCAAGACAAGATTTCAATATTCATACATTCCGTCTAGCGTTCAGCGCTAGGTAATCCCCACTTATAGAGGATATCTCCCTCATCCCTCTCTATATTTCTTACCATCTCTTCCTATCCCAAAGTTCATCGCCACTGTGCTCTCTGGTAGACGAAGCAAAATTTTAAAAAAATAATAATATTATGATTTTGCTTGTTTCGTGCTTTCTAAAAAATTAACCGTTTTGCAAGATAGAAATTTGAATCTGTTTGAATTTGTCAGTTTGAATTTTTATAAACAGCGTTTTCTGTGATTGTGCCTATAAAAAAGAGAAAAATTTTCTTGATTTCTATAAAATTAGCCGTTTCGTACTATAGAAACATGAATTTATCAGGTTGAATAGGTGAAAGCAGCATTTTTTCGTTTTTGCATTCTTCGTGATTTCTAAAAAATTAACCGTATCGCATGATAGAAACATTAATTTGTCAGTTTGAATAATTGAAAACAACGTTTTCTATAAGTATATATGTAAAAATAGCAATTGTAGCTTGATTTTATTAAAATTAGCCATTTCGCAAAATAGATAAATTAATGTGTCATTTGAATAGTTGAAAACAGTGTTTTCTATAATTTTGTACCTTAAAATAGCAATTGTATCTTTATTTCTTTAAAAATAGCCGTGTCGTATGATTGAAACATGAATTTGTCAGTTTAAATTGTTAAAAATAGCATTTTCTCTGATTTCATATGTAAAAGAGAGCAAAGTTTTCTTGATTTCTATAAAATTTGACGTTTCGTTGTATAGAAACATGAATTTGTCAGTTTGAATAGTTAAAAACAGCGTTTTCTATTCTTTTGCTAGTTAAAATAGCAATTGTATCTTGATTTCTGTAAAATTACCCGTTTCGCGTGATAGAAATATGAGTATGTCAATTTGAATAGTTAAAAACAGCGTTTTCTGCGTTTCTGCATGAACAGCATTATTTTCACATATAGTTATTTACTTTACAAGTGGGCAAAGTAAGGAATTACCCACGAGAGAAATTTTAGCTCACGAAGCCGAAGGCTGAGTGAGATAATTTTATCGAGTGGGTAATTCCACTTTGCCCACGTGTGAAGTATAACGTTTTATCCAACTCTTCTTAATAAATGAAAAATTTATTAAAGAAATATTATTTGACTGTGACATATGCTTTAAATTTTTAAATTAAAATGTCAATCGAAGTAGTTACCAAGGTGTTGTGTGTTATTACTATTGTTATAAATAAAAAAATACTCACTAGTGGCTTTCCTCAAAATTATACCCACTAGTGGATAATCTGTTTCTTTGCTTGTTTAAAATCGCCATAGTAATATAGTATTTATTGAGAGGTGTTGGATAAAAATATTAATTGTATCTTTATTTCTTTAAAATTATCCGTTTCGTTCGATATAAATATGAATTTGTGCGTTTGAATAGTTGAAAACAGCGTTTTCTATGATTTTGCAAATTAAAATAGCAATTGTATCTTGATTTCTCTAAAATTAACCGTTTCGCATGATACAAATATAAGTTTGTCAATTTGAATAGTTAAAAACAGCATGAACAGGATTTTTTTGTGTTTTCTCAAGAATTAACCGTTTCGCATAATAGAAAAATGAAATTGTCAGTTTGAAAAGTTGGTACCATTGTATTCAAGTAGTCAAGTCATATTTTTTCAAAGTGATTTTTAAATAAAAGGAAATGTTACTGTATTTATTTATTTTATGCGGTACTACAAGTAAACTACAACAATGAATAATAAAAACAAGTTGGAAAACAATTTTAAACAAATTAGGCACATTGGAGGAAATAAATATCGAAATTGCTACTTTCAAAGAGGCCATAACTTAACTCTGCCAAGATTGTACAGCTAGAAAATAAAATTGAAAGAATTGAAAAACGTGAAAAATAATTCATAACTTAGAAAAAGTTGTTAAATAGATAAATTTAATAACTATTGGCTTAAAGGAGGAAGAACAACAATATGAACTACAGGCATAATCAAAGTATTTTTAAAATACCTGCAAATAAAATTGAATGCTGCAGATATAGAAAACACTTTTCGTTTAGAACAAAAAACAAAAAATACATCCACTGCTAATAATTTTCTCATCAGACATCTGTTGTAATTAAATAGTTAATATTTTCAAGAAGAGGAATGCTTAAAGGAACGCATATTTATATTAATAACGACTTAAGTACTTCTGAAAAAGAACGAAGATAGGATCCCGTAAATATTAATAAAAATGCATGTAACGAAAGTAAAGATACATTGCAATACATGAGGCAATAATACAAAAGATCAGAAGAAACGAATTCGCCATTCGTCTGATGACACCCCAAAGAAAGAAATACATGCATTGAAATTTTTTAAAAAGACCTCCAGGGCAAGTGGGGCACACCCCAACCTCGTCCAGCAATGAAGAGAATTTTTCCGTGGCGCTGATGTTCCAAAACACTCGATGACAAAAGATGATAGTCGAACCAGCTTAATCTTACATAACGTTCCTGGAAAGTTAAATAGTTCTCTTAGTCTAGAAAGTAGAGATGGGGCGAACGATTTTTTTCCAGAATCGATTTAACATCGATTCGATAAAAAAATAATCGATATAATCGATTCGATTTTATATTTCATAAAAGTATGAAAAATATACATACATATATAATAAATCTTTGTAAACAAAATATCACATAAAATATATTAATATAAACTTGAAATAAAAAATTATTCAGAAACATAAAATAAACTTAAAACGAAGTTATAAAAAGACCAAAAATAAACATATCTCTCTTGTACAAATGATACATAAAAACAAGTACCAACCTACACGCTGTAACCTAACTAATGCAGGTACCAACAAAAGTTGCTAGTTCAGATTGTAAAGAGGGAAAAAGAAATATAAAAAATAAATTTTCTCATTATCATTGCATATTTTAAGATAAAATTTGTGATTTTATACGTGAATCGATTCGGACTGAAATTTAAGCGAATCGATTCTGAATCGATTAATCGAATCGTTCGCCCCACCTCTACTAGAAAGTAAACTAGTTTCTGACACACACATAGCACATGAAGATAACACAGCGGCAGTTGCACCTAAGCTAAGTAATCCTTTTATCAATAACTTAAATTTGAGCGTAATATTCTGGAATATAAACGGTTTAAATAACTTCTTCAATAGACCATTTCAAAAATTCAAAGCGCATGTGCGAACTGTGAGACTGCAACAAAATTTAGAGCCGTATGCCCGTCTCTGTCTATATCAGGGGTGGGCAACCTCCGGCCCACGTCAAGTTCCAATCCAGCCCGCGAGATCTTTTGAATAATAAATATATATTTTCAAAAACGAAAATTTTAAATTAGGTTAGTACACAACATAAAGAAAAAAGGGAGATTTACTGTTTAATTTTCGATATAATTCGTCTAGTTTAAATTAAGAAATAAATCTAGTACTTATTTAATTTTGTTTTATTATTGTTTTTTATATTTTCAGAAAAAAATTATAAGTAACAAAAATGTGTTAATTAACAACTACGGCCCGCTTACGAAACGTAAATCTTTTTCTGGCCCCTGTTATAGAAAAGGTTGCCCACCCCTGGTCTATATGACAGTTCTGCCTCTGCTGTAAAGTTTGAGGTTTGATTTAGATTCTTAAAACTTATGAAACTTTTATTAGTAGTTTTATTATGCAAATGATTGTTGACTAATACTTATGTTACACTTATTTCGATTTTAATTTATATTTTCATTTGTATCATGAGCATTTTAAAATTACCTTATATTTGGATTCATTGTGACACTTTCCAAATGCCGCCATTTATGGCACTAAATTTGTAGTTCAAAACTTGAATGTAGAGGTCGCGCACATTTTTGAAATGGTCTAATAGACGATGATTCCGAATCCAGAATGCTAAGCTGTGATATAATTTGTTTGTGCGAATCATGGCATTTTAGAAGCAAACTGGCTCTGCCTCGGTTTTTGATAATTATTCAGAGTATATGTACGATATTAATGGCCGGTATTTCCATCTACGAATAAAGTACCGAACAAGTTATTCGCCGAATAAATGAAAATTGTCGCATCGAAATCATAGCTCAAATGATACATATTTGATGCTGTCATTATTTGATGCGTATTTTTTTATTTATTCGACGAATAACTTATACGGAAGTTTATTAGTAGATGAAAAGACCGGCCCTTAGGCCGATAAGATCAAAGACCTAGGCAGAGCTAGTGGTGGCATAATTATATTAATTAATAAAACATTAAACCGTGAAATTGAAATACTTGAACGAACAAATATGTGGCTTATTTTTAAAGTGATACTTTCTAATAATTTCAGGTTAATATGTACTTGAAACCTAGTTTGAATTATCACATCTGCATTGAATTGTTGTATGATTCTATACAAGTAAACTTATATAATAATAATACTGGTAAATCAGTAATAGATTAACACTATAGTTGAACAAATTTCAGATTTAAATATATCTCTTACATTATTTTATTATCCACATTGTATATATCTACTAGAAATTGGTAACAATAAAAATTCTCTCTAAAAAAACAGATAAATTACCTGTAGGTAGAACCAAATTTTGTTATAAAACTTAACTTTGATTATTCCATTAGTACAAATCTGACCAATCAGAATGTCCCATTTTCCATTGTTGTGCTTTTTAGATAAGTGATTAAACAGCACCATGCTGTTTAATCGCGATTAAATTGAAGCTAGCTTTTATATACAAATATTGAACATTTTGAAGGCATATTTAGCCGGATAATTAGTTGCAGAAGCAAGATATTTACATGTTCTTTACCTTTACTGGTATTCTATATCTTTAAACATGCTGAATTATTCATTTCAAGCTATTTTTATTTATTAATTTTTGACATTTATTTGACAAATAAAAAGAAAAACAAACAATTTGCTGTAGTTACAATATAACAACAAAATTTTATGGTGTCTTTTGTTTATGTGAAAATGTGTCAAAATCAACGTTTTAGTACAATTTCATCGTCAAAAATTAAAGTTTATACTATAAATTCATGAAATAATCTTGACATCGATTAAATGTCTAGTTTATTTATAAAATTTTGCTATTAAAAAAGTGTTATCGTACATAATAATTTAAGATAAAATTATTATTATTTCAAATTATTATGTTCTCACTTTTTAAGCAAAATATTATGCATATGCTAGACATGTCAAATTGAATCGATTAAATTCTTTGCACTCGTGATATAGCTATTGAATATTCATACGTTAATGCTTTAGCTTTAGCTTTAAAAACGTCCAATTTTTTGTACTCTAACACCACTGAACCAGTTAAATTAAATATAAATATAATAATGGAAATAAAAGAGGCTATGCTGATATCTGCCTACTTTCTCATATCTACCGAGACATGAAACAGAAACTCAACCGATTCGTCCGCCAAGCAAACAAAATCGGCCTAGAAAACAATGTCCAGAAAACAAAATGTCTCAGAATAGGCACCAATAACGAATCCGCCTTCTATGTAAACAATGAACTAGTGGAAAACGTAAGAGCATTCTGATACCTGAGCAGCATCATCACTGAAAGGGAAGGGGCTGAAGCTGATGTAAACAACAGAATAAGAAAAGCTACCCAAGCATTCGGGTTGCTTAGAAACACTTGGTACTCCCCAAATCTTTCCACTAACACTAAGCTTCTTTTCAACAGTAATATCAAAGCAGTCAAGTCATAACCAAAAAATTACAAACATTTATCTCCAAGAATTTAGAAGAATCCTACGCATAAATTGGTACGACCATATAACAAACAACGAAGTTCTGGCTCGCAGCAATCAACAGGACATTAATGCCGAAATAAAACAAAGAAAATGGAACTGGATTGGCCATGTATTAAGGCGATGCCCAGAGAACATTGCAAAAAACTGCCTTGACTGGAACCCTCAGGGATATAGGAAAAGAGGCCGACCTAGGACCACATGGAGGAGGACAGTACAAAAGGAACTAGAAGTCACCAGGAAATCCTGAAAACAAGCCAAGCTGATCGCTCTAGGCAGATCAAAATGGATATCTTTCGTGGAGGTTCCAACTAGGAGATCATGGACATTATATATAATAAAAGAGGCAGCTTGTCATTCGCAGATGTGCAAGGTTTCTAGAACAAGAAGTAGCCCGATAGGAACTAATTTTAAAACGTCTTGGTTCAACCAAACATGTTATAATCTTCAAAAAGCTGCAAAAAATCACTAAATCATTTTTAAAAACAAAAAACCTACATAAGTTTTAAAAATTACCTAAACGCAAAGAAATCGTATGTAAACAATTAAAAGCAATATAAAACAAAATATTTAGAAACACTTTCTAATTCGTTAATAAACCTTAATAATAATACCGAATTTTAGAATGTTGTTAGAAAATTAAAAATAAATCTAACACATGGAATGAAACTCCCACTGTGGAGTGGGAAAATTTTTATAAAAACATTTACCGAAATACTGCAGAACCGGACTTCTATTTTTTTGGCTGTTTGCATCCAGTGAAATCCCTTTACAAGAATTAGAATTCATAAAATCAGAATATACATCTAAAACTTGGTTAATCGTACAAATGTTTCTTTTATATAAAAACAAATAATACATAACAGAATACAACTCTGGATAGAAGAAAATAATATTTTAATTGAATGTCAAATGGGTTTTCGGAAAGGACCTCCGACAATATTTTCTACCTTTCTTCAGTAATACATATCCAGCTTAAACTTAAAAAAAGTAAAGTTTTTGCTATTTTCGTAGATTTAAAAAACGGCACGGCAATTGATTCAGTCAACCAAAAAATTATGGCATAAATTATACGTCTGAGGTATTTCACCCAAAATGATCAGAATTTTAATGAACTTAGTAATGCAAACTTAAAAGTTAAAATACGTAATAATCTATCAAACAATGTAGATATATCAGAGGGTGTTTTGCAAGGAGAAATACTGTCTCCAAAGTTATTTGTGATCTTCATAAATGATCTCGATACATTTTTCTTCAATGCTGGTTATAGAGGCATTAATATTAGATAGTCATAATGACCTAACTTTATTAGATTATGCTGACGACCTTGTTGTGCTAGCAGATTTATCAGTTGAAGTAAGAAAATAATTAGAAGTCTTACATAGTTACTGTGAAGAAAACAATCTTACAGTTAATATAGAAAAAACAACAATCCTTATTTTTCAAAAAAAGTGAACCGAATACGATAAATTAACCATTTTGCTACAATAACATCCCTTTAGAAATTGTCCAATCTTATTGTTATTCGAGAGTTATATTTTCCACGTCAGCGAAATTTATCCAAGCAAGGAAAGAAAATTTAAAAAAGCAATTATTGCAATCAATACGTCAAAAATATGCTAATAAAAGCAAATTCATCTGGATGGTTGGATAAAATAAAAATGTTAAATTCTACAATCAACGCAACCGCATTATACGCTTGTGAAATATGTGGCTTAACTAATTATAATTTTATAGAAAGATGTCAATTAACCTTTTTAAAGCTAGTTCTTGAATGTTATAGAAACACTGCAAATTCTATTTGACACTTAGAATCAGATGTTCAGTGCCTAGCTCCCATAATTTGGAAAAGAGTATTAAGATAGTGGCAAAAATTGCTTTTCATGGACGACGCACGTCTCCCAAAAATAATTTATAAAATTTTAATGGCATTGGATGAATCATATATAAACAAATCGGAATATGACTGGGCTTTTCAATTAAAATTATTTTTAATAGATTAAAAGTTTGAGAATATTTGGAGAAATCAGTTAACAAACAAAAATTAAATCGATAATATTATACTCTATTACAATAATATCTCAATTGAAAAAGACACTAACCAAGCTAAAAATTCAAATTTATCAGGATGTATCAGATTACTTGTTATTAAATGTATCATTTAATAGGAAAGGATTGATTGTGCAACTCAGACTTTCGAATAATTATTCAAAAAGGTTTCAAGTAATCTTACACCCTGAGAACAATTGTATTATTTGTAATATGTTTGAGAATGAAAGTTTATATCACTCTCTCATTAAATGTCCGATATACAGGGTGTCCCATAACTTCAGGTACATATTAGAAGGGCATATATTTCTTAATGTCCTGATTACGGAACAAAAAGAAATTTTCAAAATTCAAAAATTAGTTTTTGAGGTTTTCGAAGGAAACATTTTTGGGACACTGGTTGGATAGGTAGTTTTAATATTAAATATTACGTTGTATTATATCTAATTAATAAGAAATGTTTGCATAATACAATCATTTCTTAAGTGAACTACCCTTAATTATAGGAATTTTGAAAAATTCTTTTTGTTCCGTAATCAGGACATTAACTATAATGCCCTTCTAATATGTACCTTATGTTATGGGACACCTGTATAGCTCACTTAGAGTACACTACTTGTCAGATTATATAAGCACTGTTACATCAGAACAAGAAATCTTTGTTCTCTTTGAAGAACTGGCCGTACAAAAAATAAAAGCATTTATTATTTTACTGGGAATGCATCAAAACTCAAAGGTTTCTGTTTTAATGATTTTAATTCTCAAAGGGATAATAAGAATAAGGGTGTATTATTAACTACGACCATTATCACATATATTGTTTTGGGTTAAATAGCTCCGTGGTAACACGTCGGACTGTGGATAGTGAGATCCTCAGTTCGAATCCGACAGCTGACAGTTGCCAATTTAAATTTACCCACATGGTTCCCTCTCCACTAATATCTTTGAGGGCTATGATTTGACGGCTGGTGCCACACCCATAATGGGTAAAAGGCGTGATGATATATTTATTTATTTAATTTATTCGTTTTTTATTTTTTGTTTGGTAAGTTTATTCTTGTTTACTATACATATTTGGAATAAATGTTTTTATTGTTAAAGTATTCAAATTGACAAATTCATGGTTATATCTTGCAAATATGAAAGTTTTTACGTTCAAATTGTTATTTTGTGCATGAAAAATCTTAGAAAATGCTGCTTTAAATATTAAAACTGACAAATTCATGTTTATTTCAGGCGAAACTGTTAATTTAAAAGAGATCATTTTCATATTGATATTTTGTATGTACATGCGAAACAATAAATATGACAGTAATCACGTTCAAATTGTTATTTTATACACGCTAGATCATATAAAATGATATTTTAAATATTTAAACTTATAAATTCAGGTTTATGTCATGCAATACGGTTAAATTAACAGAACCACTTTCATATTGATATTTTATTCATGCGAAATCATAGAAAATGTTTTAAAGAAATAAAATTCACAAATTCATGTATATATCTTGCGAAATGAAATATATGACGTTCACATTGTTATTTTATACGTGCAAGATTATAGAAAATGCTGTTTTAAAATATTCAAACTGACAAATTCATTTTTATATCATGCGAAACGGCGCATATACGACAACGTCAAATTGTTATTTTATACATGCAAGGTTATGGAAAATGCTGCTTTATAGTGTTCATGTCTATATCATGCGAAACGGTTAATTTAACAGAAATCACTTTCATATTGATATTTTATATATGCTAAATCATAGATAAAGATGTTTTAAAGTATTCAAACTGACAAATTCATGTGTATATCATGCGAAGCGGCAATTATGACAGTAATGAAGTACAAATTATTATTTTGTACATGAAAAATCATAGAAAATGCTGCTATAAAATATTGAAACTGACAAATTCAATTTTATATCATGCAAAACGGTTAATTTAGCAGAAATCACTTTCATATTGATATTTTATACATGAAAAATCAAAGAAAATGTTGTTTTAAAGAATTCAAAGTGACAAATTCATATTTATATCAAGTGAAACGTTTAAATTAATAAAAATCGCATTTTTATTGATATTATTAACAAGCAAAATCATAGAAAATGCTGTTTTAAAGTATTCAAGCTGACAAATTCATGTTTATATCATGAGAAACGGCAAATTTGACAGAAATCACGTTCAAATTGTAATTTTATATACGTAAAATGCGAAACTGTTAATTTAATAGAAATCACTTTCATATTTTATTTTATACACGAAAAATCATAAAAACACTGTTTTAAAGTATACAAACTGATAAATTCATGTTTATATCATGCGGAACGGTTAATTTATCACAAAATTACTTTTACATTGATATTTTATACATGGAAAATCATAGAAAATGCTGTTATAAAGTATCCAAATTGACAAATTCATGTTTACATCTTGAGAAACAGCAATTATGACAGTAATCACGTTCAAATTGTTATTTTATTCATGCAAATGCTGTTATATACTTATTTATGTATTAAGTGAATAAAAAAATATTTTAACCGCAAGCGGAATGTTTAGCTTATGAGGCGTTAACCGAGTGATCTAACTTACGCAAAAACGTAAAAAACGCTATTTTCAACTATTCAAACTTATAAATTCATGTTTCTATCGGACGAAACGGCTAATTTTATAGAAAACAAGAAAACTTTGCTATTTTATACATGTAATATCACAGAAAAAGCTGTTTTCAACTTTTCAAACTGACAAATTTATGTTTCTACCGTGCGAAACAGCTAATATAAGAAATCAAGATACAATTGCTATTTTTTACATGCAAAATCATAGAAAAACTGAGCAAAAAAAAATTGTTACATGCAATAACGTAAAGTAGGTACGTAAAATTCAATTCAAGTCAGTTTATTACTTTACGCTGCCTACAAGTAAGGTTGGTTGACTAATATAACAGTTATTTACAATTTTTTTTGTTTAAGTATAAAATGAACAAACCAAGATTTGAATTTACCCTATATAAACAAAACAGAACCAGGAACTTAGTACTTATATAATTATAACATCTAAGTGCTTGAAAACAATATCATCAAACTATTTATATTATTATTTAAAAGAACATTTTCTATGATTTTGTATAGAAAATATTTATATGAAAGTGATTTTTGTTAATTTAACCGCATATTGACATAATCTGATTTTAAAAGTTTAAATACTTTTCAATAGCATTTTACAAGATTTTGCATGTATAAAATATGAATATGAAAATGATTTGTGCTAAATTAACCTTTCCGCATGATATAAAAATAAAGTCAGCTTGAGTAGTTTAAACCAGCATTTTCTATGATTTTGCATAAATAAAATAACAATTTGAACGTGATTGCTGTTATATTCGCTGTTTCGCATGATATAAATTTGAATTTGTCAGTTTGAATACGTTAAAACAGCATTTTATATAGTTTTGCATGTATAAACTATCAATATGAAAGTGATTTCTCTTAAATTAACCGTTTTGCATGATATAAAATTGAATTTCTCAGTTTCAATACTTTAAAGCAGCATTTTCTATGATGCTGTATGTAGAAAATATTGTAACGTTTATAACTGACGGGTTCAGTGAAGCTTATTAATTAACAATTAAAACAACTATTAATGGACGTTTGTAACGGTTTCCCTTAAAAGTACCTCTTAAAAATATAAATCTGTTGCACCAATTTAAAAAGGTGCCCTTATCTTAACAATTCTATCCCTTAGTTTAAGGGCAGGACAATCTGCCGCCTAGGGTCCCCTTAAAGTTAAGCGCATGCGTTGCGTGGTGATGAATAAATAAATGTTTATATTTTTGACAGATTATTTTGTTCAGGTAATTATAAGCTGTCAAACATCAAATCATCAAATAAAAATGAATTTTGAACATGATATACTATAAGATGTTGATTTGGATGAATTATAATTAATTCAAAATGGAATTCCGCATTAAATATATGATAGGGCTGAATATTTTAATTCGTTTCATTAATTAAGTTTTTTTAGACGATTTCGCCTGAAAAAAAATACTGGTTTACTTGTATTAGCCTATATAGAACAAGAGTTAGAATTTATGTATATAATTTGTAAGTATCTGAATAATTATAAATAAATATTAAGATTCCTGCTGACTACATAAATATATGTACAAAAGTCAGAAGAACAAACCCTTATGCCCATATTCATAGTCGGTGCTCACTTTGGTACTTGAGTATTACTTCGCAAAGCATTACTCCGGTCGTTCTCGACCTCAAGCACATGACATGTTTCATAGTCGGAACTTCGTGAATTCTCGGCTAAGTACTAACCTTAAGGTAGAGATTTAGAGAATTTTTTGTTGTTGCGTTGGGAATATTTGTAATTTGGCAATTTGACAGTAAACTTTATATTAAAAAATCTGTTGTGGGCACCATAATACCTCCCGCCATAGATTTCTTATCGAACAATGTAGGAACACGGACCACCACTATCAAGAAATGCTCATCCCTTCAAAAAATTGGATGGAAGTAACATTCTACAGTCTTTTCAAACTCTACTGTGGCTCTAGGATTGTGGTTGCATACCAGGATCTCTATTCCAGTATGTTCGCAGACATCCTCCAGCATGTTGCTGATAATTCTCCAATCCAATCGATCCAAGCCACAAGCCAGCTTTGGAACAGCTATCCTCATGATGTCCTAGTCCAGCAGTATTCCTCGTAGGTCATACAAGGCGCCCCAGATGGCGTGATAGGTCGGCTTCTGATGGAACAAGTGTTTGGTCACCAAATAAAATATGTGCCGTCTTCGACTCGATTGTTCTTGTAGCACTTTTCCGACACGTGGATGTTGTTGCCGAAGTTTTCGAGTTGGCCGAACTTCTCCTTAAAAACCTTCTTAATACCTCGAGACATTTGTAGGTCTTATGGTACACAATGAGCCAGTAAGTAATCAGCAGGCACATTAAATAGATCGCCTTGATTACCCTTGGTTACGCCGTATCGTGCTTTCTGACCCGTAGAATATGTGGACATAAACTCCTCGAACGTTATTTCCAGGCTCTTCAGTTCTATCTGGCGGACTTGTACTTGTATTGGTGGTACTATCACTGTTGTTGCCGGCAAAGGGAGCCAATCGATTAAAATGGAGCACTCTTGGTTTTCCACCAGTCCTCTTTCGAATTCGGTAGATAACGTCGTTAATCCGCTTTATTACTTGATAGGGCCCTTCCCAGGATGCCTGTAGTTTTGGTGATAGGCCGCGACGTCGCTTTGGGTTATACAACCAAACCAAATCACCAGCTTGGAATCCACCATCTTTCACCCTGATGTCATATGTTTCCTTCATTCGGCCACTGGTGCTCTGGATGTTGGAGCGTACTAGGTCATGGATATCGTTTAATCGTAATCCTCTCCAACCAAATCTTCGACTTCTATTGTTAATTTGGAACTTTGTCGTTTGCTGAAGAAGGTCTTTGTTTTAAATCAAATATTCCGTTATTATCCAACCTTTCATCTTCATACATTAAATCTTAAATATATATATATATATATATATATATATATATATATATATATATATATATATATATATATATATATATATATATATATATATATATATATATATATTCTCTTTCTCTTCACGAATTTTTTTATGGAGTTTCAAATGTGAATTCAGCGGATTTATTTCTAATGTTGAGTTGCCCAAAAATATCATAGCATGCTAAAATATATTAAAATGTTTGTTTTATTTTTCAGTTAAAAGTTGAAGAGTTTTATTTACCTACAACTGTCTTCGGTTGACATAAACTAAAAGCAGCTACTGATAATTCATCCTTATGTAAATAGTAACAATTGTTATTAACTTTATCGGAAACTCTTTGTGAATCTTCATCGTGAATTAAAACTTTGAAACTCGGTGTGATTAAATTATTATTCGGTTTTAATTTCAATGAAAGCAATCTGAAATGAAAAATGTATATAATGGTTTCTGTTCGTCTTGATGTCATGATTGATTTACGTGCTTTTATTCAGAAACTGTCGAAAATAACGTATAAAGTTCAATTTTGGTTTAAAAACTTTGACGACAGAGATATAATAACAACAACAGAACTTGCTGATCCAAATGCAGAAGCTAATCTTAACCACTACTTATTTAATTGCCCCTTGTATGCCCAGCGACAAGCAACTTTGCTCTCACAACTGATTACCAATAAAATTGATCTTCCTACTAAAATTAGCATTTTACTTTCAGATGAAAACATACAAATCTGGAAACATCTAGTTTATTTGAATAAAAATACTAAATTAAGATTATAATAAATTTTTGCTTTGTATTCTAAATTTTAAATTCATATATGTTTAACTCTATTTACGATGATGATGCTGGATGCGGGCTAAAAGCCAAATCTGTGTAATAAAAAAAATTAATGAAGCTAATATCTCATTTATTTCCAGGTTGATGTAGTCATGGAGTGCATAACATAGGTTTTGTAACTTTAGAGCAATAACGAGAGTAACACTTTAGAGATAAATTATAATACTCGATTATTATGGTATTATATTGCAACACTGGAAGAGAAGGCGATACAGCTTTACAGCTGAGGTTGGTTGGTTGCATAACAGTTTTGGACAGTTGTTTTGTTTGTATCAAGAGTTTAGAAATTTAGAAAATAAAGTTATGAGATTGGATATGTGGACATGTGGAGTATAATCAATTTTATAACATTCTTCATATGTTTACAGTATTGGTAGCAGAGGAAGTATTCATCTTTGATTCTGATTGATCTAACAATGTATTATTTAATATTCTTAACTTTGGAAATAATATTAGACGCACGCTATGAACAACCAAAAATTATCAATTCGCAAATTCGTGTTGTAACATATACGAAAAACACTCGCTTTCCCTGGAATTTTACAGCAAAATCATCTTCGAAATAACAAATGAAGCCACGAGCGAGTTTCATGCATACGTAATACATAGGATACTACAAGATTGATTATCGCACTTGTGTTATACCCCCAACTCGACCTACCGGGCATACGGCCACGTTGTGCTACTTTCACATGATCACATGCGTGCGTTAATCTTTTTTATCTCGTATTGGGTACAAAATTTAATCTACGATCGTTCAGAATTTAGTGTTTTTATTGAAATAAATAATTAATTAATTAAAATTCAAAGTAGCAACAGTTCGAGCTAATTTTTAAAATGATAGTCATACATTAGTCTTACCTAATCGATTTTATTCTTACTCATACTTCTTTATATTTATTCAAAAACACTATTGACATACAACATGAAACATGCACCATACATTTTAAATGGGTATACTGAAACAAAGAAGTTTTTGGTTCCCGGATCTCACATTCACGACACAAATGTTTTTGGAAATATCTAATAGGTGACTCTGAATTAAACTTTTATACATAGAAGGTTTTGCAGTACTACTTCGCAGTCATTTAAGAACTTCAATATGATAAAAATTCCAAAATCTCAAAAATCGGACTATTGACAATTGTTATTTGTTTCGAATCGTAAAACATAAAATATATTTTGCTCATAATTTTTATAAGAAATTAATATTTAAAAGATATTCTTGGTGTTAAAGTACAATAATTATATAAACACGTTGACTTCCTCTTAACGGCCTCTGCAGACCAATGCAATACTTTCTTCAAAAAACACGACAAAAATATTTTCGAGGGGGACATCCAATGACACCAAATTCAACCCCCGCCCCCGCCCCATCCCTGGGGAGTGGGGAGGGGATAAGTTTGAAATCTTAAATGGGAACCCAAAAATTTTATTTCAGATTCGCATTCTACGTGAAAAACGGAATTCAGTGACATCAAAATTTTCGCCCCCGCCCACCCCCCGGGCCAGTTGGGCGGTGGGAAACTTTGAAATTGGTTACGGGAACACCCACTTTTTCTCAAAGATTCGCATTCTACGTAAACAACTACATGCAGTACCATCAAAATTTTCACCCCTGCCCCCACCCCGACCCTGGAAGGTGGGGTGGGGGTGAGTATGAAATCTTAAATCGGAACCCCAAATTTTTTTGCAGATTCGCATTCTGCGTGAAAAACTAAATTCAGTAACAACAAACTTTGCGCCCCTGCCCCCCTCCCCCGTGCCAATGCCGTGCACCCCGTTGGTGATAGGCGAGGGAACTCGAGAATTGGATCGAATCTTCGAGAAAAAGTGGGTGTTGCCGTGTCCCATTTCAAATTTTCCCGCCGGAACGGGGGAGGAGGGCAGGGGCGCAAATTTTGATGTTACTAAATTTAGTTTTTCACGCAGAATGCGAATCTGCAAAAAAAATTTGGGGTTCCCATTTAAGATTTCAAACTTACCCCCGACCCACCCCCCAGGGTTGAAGTGGGGGGGGTTGAATTTGGTGTCATTGGTTGTCCCCCTCGAAAATATTTTAGTCGTGTTTTTTGGATTTTTCATCCGATGCTTCGTTTTAGAGATATTCCTAAACGCAACTTAAAATGGCCCACCGTGTATGTTAGTGTAGTTGTAAACTTCGAGACTTAGATTGTAAATTATGGGTTCCAGTGCAAAATGATTCTTTTATGACTTAACATAATGAAGATCAAAGTTTTCGTTCACAATAGTTTTAGTAAAGCAATAATTTTAAATAAGTTCTTTTAATTAAAGAATTAAATTTATATCAAATATAGTTTTTCTTTACTAATAAATAAACTATACAGCATCATTCATTATTTTTATCATGTCTAATATTACTTTCACCCTGGCGCAGCCTGTGTTGTAGGAGTCATGCGCTTCTGAAAGTAACATGGTAGAAGAGTGGAGAATAGAAAAACCTCACACACTCACACATTCCTGAGATATCGTTTCTTTTCGTCTCATTGCTTTTAAATACAAGATTCTATTTTTTAATTGTTTCGGACCAGATACCAAGCAATATTTCGAATAATTCAATTTACTCGTATTTTCCATGCTGAGTACAATTTAATATTTGTATGTATCAATCCTGATATGTTATATCAATTTCGCACACAAATAAACTTTTTAGAATACATGAAAACACAATAAAACAGAATGGTATACAAGCACATGTGCTATCTAAGTGAACCAGGAATGTGATCCACTGATTACTAGAATATCAGAAAAAATTCCCGATAGATCTTCTTTTTTGCGGAACGGAGGAAAACTAATGCGAGACAAGAATGAAATTGGTTAATTGAGCCTTGTTCACAAACTTCACAAATAGAACATTTGTAATCTCGAATTCTTGCATGTACTTTCATATATTGAGTTTAATTATACTTTTGTATAAACTTCTTATAACAAATAGAACATTTGTAATTTCAAATTCCTGCATGTACTGTTATATGTTGGATTAAATGAGTCTTTCATACAAACTTTTTATCACAAACAGAACATTTGTAATCTTGAATTCCTGCATGTATTGTCATATGTTCGTTTAAATCAGTCTTCCGTTCAAACTTCTTACCACAAATAGAACATCTGTAATCTTGAATTTCTGCATGTACTCTCATATGACAGAACATTTGTGATTTCGAATTCCTGCATGTATTTTCATATGACGGGTTAAATTAGCCTTTTGTACAAAGGTTTTTGCACAAATAGAATATTTGTGATCTTGAATTCCTGCATGTACTCTCATATGTTGGGTTAAATAGGACTTATTTACAAACTTCTTTTCACAAACAGAACAGAAATTGACTTCATCCACATTCGGTTGATTATCATATTAACATCTACTTCTTGAAACACCGTCCTCTTCATTATCAGGTGCTGATTCGTACTTTATATGTATCAAGTAATATTCGTGGTCTTCGTTGTTTGCCATAAATTCTTCTTTGATGTCTACGTCATTATCTAGAACAGTTCTCTGGTCATATTCTTCCACTGACTGTACTGAATCTTCAGTCTCTTCTTTAGTATGTAGTAGGTAGTATAATATCCACGCCCTTCTCTCGTTCCATCATCAAGTCTAGATTATTTATCTGTATTTGCAACTCAGTGAATTTCTGATCCCGCGGGTCGCTGATGCCCTGTAATATTTGTATGTATTGCATAAAATGACTATAATTGTCCCAAACAAGTGCAATATCCCACATCGAAATCATCTGAAAAAGAGTAATATTACTTGTGTATGTTAACTTTATAATACCTTGAGACTTTCGCGAATAAAAATTTTGATCTTGAATGTTTGGGCCAGGGCGAGATATATTCCTACTAGGCTTGCAACGAATATTCGGCAACTATTCGGTATTCGGCCTATTCGGCCACATTTTTACTATTCGGCCGAATACCGAATAGTTAAGTATTATTAGGCCGAATACCGAATAGTTTAGAAAATAGAGAAAAGTGGAAATTTAGGGTATTTCATTCGGTAATTTTTGCTTGAAATAAAATAATAAATGTAAAACACATAAGGGTGTCTATTCTGTTATTTACCTGTTAATTTTTAACGGCCTGTTAAAAATTTTAACCAATGATAACAGACGGCACTGAATAAAAACTGAAAATTTCATTTGCCGCATTTCTATTAGGCCCCATACATAGAGGACATAGGTAATAAATAAAGATACATAGGTATACAGTAAAAAATTTATAGTCAAAATTGACAAAATTTTAAGAAAATATTTAGTCCCAGACGATCCACCGTTAATTTATGTTAATTTAACAAGTTTCAAATTTGTTAGCAGGTAACAAATTATTTTTGTGTATTTCTTAACAAAATATATTTGTGAATATTGTAATTATTAACATTTATTTTTATGTACTTTTGACAAAATATTTTAGTAATTATATAGAAGCTGAACAATAAATCATAGTTATTATAACAAATTAAGTTGTTACGAACAACAATTTCAATTTGATAAATTAGCTAAATTTACTTTTTATTATTCACGAGACTATTTATAAAATTTTATAAATGTAGCAAATAAATAAAAATAACAATTTTTCTTGTTAATAATTCAGAAATGACAAAATTTTAATTTAACAAATTGTCATATTTGTTCAAATTGTTTATTTAACACAAGATATTTGTCAATAATAACTAAAAATACTGAGTAATAAACAGAAAAAACCAGCCGAATACTATTCGCCGAATATTCGGCTATTCGGCCAAGGAATCCGCCGAATATTCGGTATTCGGCCTAAGGCCGAATACACTATTCGTTGCAAGTCGAATTCCTACCAGTGATTTTCTACACCTAGATACCAACACAACGCCAATGTTTGTTTCCAATATAGCAACGACATCTCTTAATTCACTGTCATTCTTCTTTTGTGCGAAAGTATTGGTTCACTTGCAATCACCTTTTGAATTAGCCAATGACAGTATCAAAATAGTGCGGAATTTAAAATACTCTGATTTGCAATTTAAATAAACTTGAGAACTCCATGCATGCTAGTAGTTGCTGTTTTTCAATGAATAAAATATATGCGTATATATAAAATTCATTTAATAGTGAAAATTAAATACAAAAACTAAACAGTGTCTGGAAGATTTTGAAGTATGCAAAACTAGTGTTTTTGAACGGTGGCACGAAAAATTTTTTATGGTATCCTCATTTAAAAATATATTAGATATTTAAATTAATTTCAACAATAATTATTAATCTTACTATTGTCTATTTCTCATTCATGTGAAATAGCACCAATTTTGTATATGTCTGACGCCACAGATTAATAATTTGACAACAAATTCATCTACTATAATTTAAAATTTCTTCTACAAATGTTCAGAGATTTACCAACGCCATAACTTAATCATGATCTTCAGAAATAACAATGTCACTATTATCTATCAATGCATCATTTGTACCACATTATTCAGTAACATGAAATTTTGAATTTAAACATTTTTTTGTATTTTGTCTGTGAAATAAAT
Source organism: Poecilus cupreus (assembly GCA_963942605.1). Lineage (NCBI taxonomy): Eukaryota > Metazoa > Arthropoda > Insecta > Coleoptera > Carabidae > Poecilus > Poecilus cupreus. The sequence goes on along the minus strand of OZ012725.1, from coordinate 16,658,743 downwards.
GAAAGTGGAGTTTAACACACCAAACACTTCCTTATCATTGTTTTTTAATATTACACTGCACCAAAAAGAAACAAATACAACCCTTGTAAATACAGTTGGGTTTGTATGAAAACTTTGACATACGATTCATTTGATGCTGATTGGCCAGTGACTTGTGATAGCAACAGAGATAACAAAACAGTATTATATTCACTGTAAAAAATGATGGCGCAAAATAGTATATTGCACATGTTGGGTATATAAAGCCCTGTTCCGACATGGACACACAGAGGACACATTCAAGCCACACACAGGCAACAGTAGCACAATGAAGAAGAAGTGCGGTGTGTGTCGCCTGTCAAATTGCAGCGCCGCTAATTTGTGGCTTCAATGTGTCTTGGAAAAGTAGAAGTTCAAATTCACTGATAACTTCAAATCATTGAAATGTTTTGTTTGTAGCCCTAAAAATTTCTTTCTTCTGTCACTTGCAATTTCTTTTGGCATTGTTGATTATTGTCGATTGTAATTTTTCTTTTGGTTTTATTAATTTGGCTTAGTTTTTGAGTATAATCTTATGTTTGATTGTATAAAGAAAAATAGAGAAATAACAAAAACGAATTGTGAGTGCCTCTTTTGCTTTAATTTTGAGGTCACAAACAAATTCCATGTGTGAACGGCTAAAATTTTTGTGTCTTCCGTGTGTCTCAGTACTTCTTCTTCATTGAACAACTGTTGCCTGTGTGTGGCTTGAATGTGTCCTCTGTGTGTCCATGTCTGAACAGGGCTTTAGACGCACATGCCATTTTTTGTATCTAAAGCCTATATCCTAGTATTCTCTTATTCATCTTCTATGAATAAACATGGAGATCACTTACAGTAATTAGAAATTGTAAATCCTATGAATTAAAAGTAATTTATAAACTATTAAAGCAATTAAAACAAATTTCTTAATTGTTTAAACTTGCATTGTTTGTTTTATTATAACTAACTATTACATATTAATAATCAATGTAAATTATCCATATGATCACTCATAAAAAAAATGCTTTCATACATTGCTGTCAATCATTTTAACTATAACAATGGTAATGACAATGTATAATATTTCGATTTTCCCGCAAATTAGAAATAATTATTATTTTCAAGTAAATTTATCAAATTACACCATCAAGTAAGCTCTATTAAATATTCGGAGTCCATTTGCTAAACTGAAAAACAGAAAACAAAAACTGGCGTATTTGAAGTTATTTTTTTCTTTTGCATATATTTAGTTCAGGAGTTAGAGTCGTAAGGCGATAGTAATGAAATAAAACTAAGATTTTTTTTTAAATAGATTATTTCATTACAAAACTTTATGTGAAAAATCCAAGGTTTATTGAAGCTTATTAAGTTATAAATGTAATAACACGTCAACATAATATGCAAATGACACATTTTTACCTCCCGCCTACCTCTAGGTAAGGGAGGTATTGTTTTTGGTCAAGAAATTGGGTAGTGAGTTTTCAATGAATAAGCACGTTTTAAGGTCCCTACAATCCGATTTCACTATTTTCGCGATGATGTCTGTATGTATGTATGTATGTATGTGTGTGTGTGTGTGTAGTCTGTGGCAATTTTTTCGTCTCGCATAACTCAAATACAATAATACCAAATAATACTATTTTGTGAATTATTGCTTCTTATATTTAAATGAAGAGCTGATTAGATTTTGGATAAAATTGGTCAACCGGAAGTAGAAGTTTACTTGAAGCCCTAAACAGTTTTTTGTGAAAAACACGGCTAAATTTTCTTTTTCAAAAATTTATGTTATTTTCAAAGTTGAAGAATATTTAATTTTACATGTGTTTTGATTATACTAATTTTATTAATTTTCATTAGATTTAGAGATAATAAAATATAAAGAAATTAGATTTCACAAATCTTGTATTCCTAGTACACCATGGAAACATTTAAAAATTTTCAATTTTTTCTTCGAAATGTGACACATGTCATTGTGATTGTGAAGCTGTTTTCTTAGTGAAATATATGTCAAAAAATTCAATAAATATTCGAAAGAAAATTTAAATTCTCTAATATAAATAGAAAATAAACAAATAAGAAGGTATGTTTTTGTATCAAATACTATTTTGTACCGTTTAAGAGTAGTATTGGACGGGAGGTTATGTGCTGGACACATCAGATTTTTTTTTATAACAAGTGAACAAATAATGTCAACAGTACAAAACTTAACTATGTTAATCATTGATATTTCACGATAATTTTAAAGTTTCTTCCAATTCGGTTAGGAACGTTTTAATTAACGAAAAACCATATCAAACATTACTCCTTTGAATTATCGCCTTTCTATCCTTAGCGGACCAGCAACGTTGCATTTAGAAATAAGTGGCAGGAAATTCTAATATTTCATATCTGTATCAAAGTATTAATATAAACCAAGGTATATATTATAATTGTATTAGGTTTTAATTTCGATAACTGAAATAGTCATGTTAGTTATTAAAGTAAAAATTTAGTTTCCAAATTTTGAATATAATTATTACAGAAACTGACAGTCAGCTGGAGTCAACTCTTCACTTTTACGCTTGGAATCTGTCAAATTCCCTCATTAAAATTTACGATTTTTAATTAATTTTATGATTATTCTAATTATTAAACTGTATAGCGATGCTGTTTCTATTTTTTTTTTTAATAACAAATAATTAATAATTATTATAATAAAGAATAAAAGTTAATTAACACTATATTTAAAGACTAAAATAACGAATACAAAAACTTATTCACTAACACCCATCACTACTTTTAACAATTACTACTATTTATATAAACTAGCTGAGCGATATTTATTTATGACGATATATTTATGTTCAGACCGAGCGATATTTATTTAAGATATATTTATGTTCATCTGTACTTCATAGTGGCTTTGGAGTCAACTAACTGGCTTCCGATGATTCGCTCTTTATACAATATCGCTTTCCTTGGTTCTAGAAGCTTCGGGAGTCTTCTCTATTGTGGCGCGAGCGGAGTGGTTCTAACAGGTCGGTGCTGCGTCTATTCAACTTTTATTCTAATGCAATATGCAGTCTAGACTCAAATGTCCAAGACCAAACTCTTCAAACGAGTCAGAAGCATGCAGAAGCAGGTGACTCCTACCCGCCTACCTAAAATCGCTGCGTTCTCATTTCCTTGCTCCACATTCTGAAGCCGTTAAGACTTATTCGCTACGTTAGTGACATCTATTGGTCACAATTGAAGTTATATTCTGAACTGTGAAAATACCGCTTTTCATGCTAGCTCGCTTAAATATACCGAGTAGCGGCATCTAGTGAGGAATAGAACACACACATTTTGGTTCACATTTCTGCTAAGTCGGCAATTTTAGATCCCTGTACTATATACAATAGAACCAAAAGAACACAGACAAGTTGGAAATTAGATATCACTTATTGCATTTTAGGCAGATGCGTGCATTCTCCTTCAAATAACAAAATGAACACGAGTACATGGCTATTTATAGAAAGTATTAGGCTTGCAACGAATATTCGGCAACTATTCGGTATTCGGCCTATTCGGCCACATTTTTACTGTTCGGCCGAATACCGAATAGTTAAGCATTATTCGGCCGAATACCGAATAGTTTAGAATATAGAGAAAAGTGGAAATTTAGGGTATTTCATTCGGTAATTTTTGCTTGAAATAAAATAATAAATGTAAAACACATAAGGGTGTCTATTCTGTAATTTACCTGTTAATTTTTAACGGCCTGTTAAAAATTTTAACCCATGATAACAGACGGTACTGAATATAAACTGAAAATTTCATTTACCACATTTCTATTAGTTAAAATATTTATTTAATTTAAATATTCCCCATACATAGAGGACATAGGTAATAAATAAAGATACATCGGTATACATTAAAAAATTTATAGTCAAAATTGACAAAATTTTAAGAAAATATTTAGTCCCAGACGGTCCACAGTTAATTTATGTTAATTTAACAAGTTTCAAATTTGTTAGCAGGTAACAAATTATTTTTGTGTATTTCTTAACAAAATATATTTGTGAATATAGCAATTATTAACATTTATTTTTATGTACTTTTGACAAAGTATTTTAGTAATTATATAGAAGCTGAACAATAAATCATAGTTATTTAAATTAGCTAAATTTACTTTTTATTATTGACGAGTCTATTTATTAAATTTTATAAATGTAGCAAATAAATAAATACAACAATTTTTCTTGTTAATAATTCAGAAATGAGAAAATTTTCTTTTAACAAATTGTCATATTTGTTCAAAATGTTAATTTAACACAAGATATTTGTCAATAATAACTAAAAATACTGAGTAATAAACACAAAAAACCAGCCGAATACTATTCGCCGAATATTCGGCTATTCGGCCAAGGAATCCGCCGAATATTCGGTATTCGGCCTATGGAAAGTATATGTTTACTTACTGCAGTTCTAATGGTTGGGGCCCTTCGCAAATTATTTCCGCTAGGTGACCTACCGTGGACCTACCAACAAAAATATAACTAACCTCAAATTGCCGATTGTTTGTCAACAAACTTTTTCTAATTTGTGCTGTAAACTGTTTTACATGAAAAAATAAAAAGCAACTGAGAAAGTATAAACCTCAAGAAATACTTGGACATAATAATGGAAGTAAGTAAACATAAAGTAAAGTAAAAAGTATGAACTTCAAATAAAATGTCTTTATTTTAGTCTGATCAAATTATTTATGTATGTAAAGAAATGAATAATAAGTGGAACGACCATAAAACAAGTTTTCTAATTAAAACGTACGAAAACCTAAAATGTAAATTTGATTCTCCAATGCATAACAATATTGCAGTATGGCAAAAAATTAGTGCTGTATTAGAAAAAGAAGGAATATATGTCACGAAAAATGTAGTGAGAAGTGGAGATATCTTAAAAAGCGATACAATCAAATTTTGCTACACGATTCCAGTACAGGACGTGATAAAAAATTTTGGATTTAATGTACAATCCACAAATAAATCCTGTAGCAGTTGCATCTAGTTCTGGGATACTAAAAATACGAGAAGAAAAAAAACAGTCACTCTGATCTAAAACCTCATCAGCTGATCCATGTAGTAGCCTTGTTATCAGATGTTTCCCTTTCTGAAAAAGGTAAATATTAAACTCTCTATGAATTTGATAATCGTATTAACTATTATAGAGTAACGAAACTCCACCAAAGAAACAAAAAATGCGAAAACCAATGAACGAAATTGAAAAAGAAGACAAGTAATAAAAATCTGATGTACCCAGCACATAACCTCCCGCCCAATACAACTCTTAAACGGTACAAAATATTATTTGATGATACACAGAAAAATACCTTCATATTTATTTATTTTCTGTTTATATTTGAGAAATTTAATTTTCTTTCGTATAGTTATTTAATTTTTTGACACATATTTGACTAATGTCACAGCTTCGCAATCACAATGACATTTCGTAAAAAATTGCAAGATTTATGGAATTTAAATTTCTTTATATTTTATTATCTCCAAAACTAATGAAAATTAATAAAATTAGTGTAATCAAAACAGATGTTAAAATAAAATATTCTACAATTTTCAAAATAACATAAATTGTTGAAAAATGAAATTTAACAGTGTTTTTTCATGAAAAACTGTTAAGGGCTTCAGTAAACTGCTATTTCCGGTTGACCAATTTTATCCAAAATTTAATCAGCTCTTCATATAAGAAGCAAAAATACATAAAATTGCATTTTTTTGATTTAAAGTATTTGAGTTATGCGAGACGAAAAAATTGCCACAGACTACCCACACACACACACATACATACAGACATCATTGCGAAAATCGGAAAACGGACCCTAAAATGTGCTTATTCATTGAAAACTCACTACCCAATTTTTTGACCAAAAGCAATACCTCGCTTACCTAGAGATAGGCGGGAGGTAAAAAAACAGAAAATGAAGATAAGGAACGGAGTCACAAAGAAAGAATGAATCAAAAGGCTGATATTCGAATGATTCAAAAATTATTTAATTAATAAAAACAAAAAGTAATAAAATCAGTAAGTTATTTTTAACTTTTAAAAATGTATGTGCTTGCTTGTTATTTAAGTCCGCATAAACATAATAATATTCAGTTTATTTTTGTAATAATTAGATTTTAGTTTATTTTATTATTTCATTTAAAATAAATGATTGTCACTATAGTACATATATTTTTCTGTGATTGTGCACAAAACAATTATAAATATAAGAAACAGTTTAATTAAAGCAATAACTTAGTAATCAAAAAGTTCTCTGCATACGAGATCTCTTTTTTCTTTACCCCGACATTTTCTCCCTTATTTTTCTTTCATCTACTTCTACATATTCTTCATCAGGGTCATTTTTTTCCCAGACATTAATTACTTCTAAATTAAAATCATTTTGCAAAATACAAATATGCAACACACAACTTGCTATAATATACTTAGGGATCCATTCTACATACCTGATATTTAGAAATTTCATTGATCTTTGTCGTTTTTTAAAAGACCGAATGCTCTCTCCATAACACTACGCACAGATGACAATTTGAAATTGTAATTTCGTTGATCACGTGTAAGTCGTCCATAGTCCTTATACGGTGTCAATAATTGAGGTAAGCAAGGATAAGCTTGTCCCAATTAAATGAGTTTGGTAAACTTTTCGACATCATTCATTTATTCCCAAATTTCACTTCGTCGTAATACAGTAGCATCATGAGTAGATCCTACTTCACCCACATAACAATGGGTAAATAATAATTGATGGTCACAAGCTGCCTAAAAATAATTTACAAATATACAATGAAATTCAATTTATAAACAGAATTGGTATATACCGGGTGGAACATCATACCTGTGTACATAGGCAATTAACATGAAAAAACAGTTTTTCCGTGCGCATTGCTCCCCAAATTATTGAAACAAAAATAAATAAATGCTTCTCGTTTTTCTGTCTATTTGATATTTTACCTGTCAAATGAATAATTCATCTGTCAAATGTCAAGCACTTATTTATTTTTGTTTCAATTCCATGGCTATTTGATATTTTCAATGTAATTTTCAATGTTTTCATATTTAATTTCTGTCGTTACAAAGCAAGTAGAAGTAATTCTGTTTATTGATTTAGATGCAGAATTTTATGCTCTACATACAACACGTATTTGAGCATTTTTGCCTAAAATAATTTGGGAAGCAATGCGCACGGAAAAACAGTTTTTTCATGTTAATCGCCTATGTACACAGGTATGATGTTCCACCCGGTATATAAATATATGCTAGACCATTTTCTTTGGGTAAAGGAATAGGAGCATCCATCTGTACTTCCAATTGTAAAAGGAAAACCCATAAGTTCAAAACCTCGAACTACCTCATTTACTCTATCAACAGTAGGCTAAGTTATGATTTCTGAAGTGGTATTAAATAAAGCAATCGCAATTCTTCGCATTAATCTCAGTGCAGTTGCTTTACCTACATTAAATTTTGAACATATTGATCTGCAATATACGGGAAGTAAAATGAATCATTAATTTGAACATTATCAATACCTGTATGAATCCGGTTACCCATTTATTGTGTGCCTACCCCTGTCATCAACTAGCGACGTTATATCATTTTCAATTAAATTCTATACACGTTGGAACGTATTACTTTTCATTCGAAAATTTTGTTTGATTTCAGCGTTTGAATAGCGAACCTCGACAGATTTTATGATGTCTTGTATTCTAGGCATTTGTCAAGCTGTAAAAACATACATATATGTATAAAATAATATACAATTTGAATTAAAATAATAGTTCTGGTTCAAATTCAAGCTTACCATTTTCTTCGTCCGACTCAGACCTTTCAGATGAAAGTATAAATTCTTCCATAAAACGGAAATGCTCGAAATCACTCGTGTCACTATCGATATGCATTTTTATTTATAATTTTTCTGAGTTGTGTCCAACATAAACTGAGTTGTGTCCAACATAAATACTCAAAAGTAAAGTATAATTTGAGGTTATGTGTCTTCTACAAACGTCAAACAACTGGGATGGTTTTTAGTTCCATAAATGGTCACAAAATTCAACAACCACGGCTAACCACAACCCGGTTTCGGTTTCATATATATTTATGTACGGAACATACTATTAATTCCGAAAACAAACCACTGTTACCGTGCTAAAATTTTCAGGTTACCGGTAAGATTTCGCAACGCGGTTCCTGAAATTTGTGGTACATTCTACTTACCACGGGAACCGTGCTCAGATGGCGGTTAGCGCGGTAAACATCTGTCAAACAAGATAACGTCAACCGTCATTGTTAAAATGAAACTCTTCTTCATCGTCTCCATCACAATTACTATGATCGGTTAAAACAAACTCGTTAAAAGTATACCACGTCTTCATTTTACAAGAAATATGTAAAATCAAACATTGACATAATCACGGTGTTCCGTTTCTTTACCGTAGAAGTGGTAAAATCGCAACCGTGGTATAACTGTAACCTTTCACCGGTTCGTTTTCGTAATATCAGATTATGAGTTGCTTGAATTTTAATGGAATATTAAAATACTGATTTATAGCATTTATGTTATTTATATTATATACAATACTATTAAATATTAATTAAAATGAATCGTAATAAATTTAATTCTTCGTTTATAACATTTAAATGCTTAAAAATCTCTCTTTTTATACTTTTTTTAGTCTTACAAGACCTGCAGCGCTATTCTACCAAGATCTGCAACTACAGTTAACGCACTTATATTTAAATTTGAAATTAACAAAGCGCGGTAATTATTTTAAAGATTGTTTATTAGTAAATACTACATGATTTTGAAGCGCTAACCAATCACAACCACTCATTCCCCTCCAACGAGAGAGTTCATTCATACTAGACCATTTTGTATGTTTTGTAGAATGAGCTTTCTGTGTGTGGGTTATCTTTGTGTAGTGTGTGCAGTGTGCAAGTTTCCTCTTAAGTTTTTAAAGTTTTTTTAAGTGAAAACCGTGTTTAAAAACATTAAAATTTGCATAAAGTGTCGTCAAACTAAGCCACCTACGACTGAACGGTGAGTTATTTTAAAAATCTGACCGTGACAGGATTAAAATGATTTTTGAACGAAATTGTTGACACAGCCAGACATCTCATGAGAAATATGAGTTTACTTACGATTATATTTAGATTTCTTGTATCTTTGAGTAACACACATTCAGCAGAAAATATTGTTTTCAAATGTATTTCTGCCGAAAAATAAAAACATTCGCGTATTATATGCACCTGTCACTCTGAAATTTCGCAATTAGATTCATTCATTCATTAATAAACTAGCATTGTTTTGATACGGGTCAGTAATTAACATCTTATCGTGTTTTATTCAAGTTTGACGGCTCGGCTCAAATCATATTTTATTTCAGTTGTTCAGGCTGTAATTTTTGGATAAATACAGACGATTACTTTGATTTATAATTTTGATTAATATTATGTTGTTGAATGCTAAATATATCTTAGCACACTTGGCTAAGATATAACCTTAAAATAATTTTATAAACATTTAAACAATTTTATATTTTTTACCATAACCAAATTAATTTTTACCTACTACTATTTTTTAAACTGTGTGATTACCGCGCGTTCAATTCCCCTCTACTAAACTATAAAAAAAAAATTATATGCATTAATTAATTATTATGCATATGCCATTTATACCTGTGTGTCTCGATGACTACAGAGATCAGTGAATAAAGTGGCTTATTCAGTCTCACTTTTGAGTCAAGGATATTCCAGTTTTTCAATTATTCATTTTAATATTAATGCGCGGAATACATATATATTTAAATTGATTCATTCATATGAAACAGTATCGTGCTTTTTTTTTTATATCTGCTATAAATATTTGAGACTTCTTTACTAGCAATACAATAAAATACTAAATCATTTTAAAATGAAACCAATTATTTAGTTGATATTTTCGTAAATAGGTGTATGTATTTTTAGCGGCTTTTAGGGCCAGTTTTTCTTTTTCTGCTGCACACAAGTGCAACAGTAACAGTAGGCCGTGAATGCATACGGTACGCCACCTCTGCACCTGCACTGCACCCAAAATCAGCGGCGCCGGCATTGATTTTTTCCAAAAGAGGGCAAAATGCGAAACTTTGAAATTTTGCTCTATTTGTTATCGCTACTGTACCGAAGGTTTTAAACGTAGTGGTATCAAACTTATTTCGTAATAAGTGTGACTTTATAGACTATCTAATAATGTATTATTTGTTATTCAAAAATAAACCAATCACAAAACAGTTGTGATCAATTTGAAAGCGATTTGTTTATTTTATTAAATATGCACGGAAATCTATCAATACCTGACAAGATTAATAAACGCCAAAGTTCAACGACTTGAACCTTCCTCTTGTCTCCACCACTGAAAAAGAAACCCTCAGGCTCCGAAAGTGGTGGTTTAAGAGAGGGGGTGCACATGTGCTAATCGGGGGTTGAACTGCGTACAGTGCAACAGGCTAGATCTCCTGTCTTGCAACGTTGCACCCGTGAACATATGGCAACACTGTCTTCACCGCGTGTATCTTGTTACGCACGCAGCTGGCAAGCAAATCAAAATCTTATACCAGTGGCTCTCAACACTGGTATACATCTGAAGATGGCATTGTTTAGTGCTAATGATCATGTTCAGGTTTCATGAATCCTTTAAAAATAATAATGCACCTTGGTACGATTTATAAAAATGTAAGGGGAACTGTAAATTTT